>MU376295.1:0-100359 GCA_022495205.1 Hypoxylon sp. FL1150 | reverse complement strand
ATAATAATAATAATAATAATAATAATAATAATAATAATAATAATAATAATAATAATAATAATAATAATAATAATAATAATAATAATAATAATAATTTTAAAATTAAAATCGAATCTAATTAAAAGCAATTAGTAATTACTTGCGATTTTGTTTTATCAGGTACGCACTTATGTAATACCTTACAGGCCCTTTTCTTTGAGTTTCACCGAAAGGGTTAGATTGCGGCGTTGCAAGTCGACGGTAAGATCTCCATCGGCATTTTTTTTCCATAGCACAAGGAGCGGAACACGGAACACGGAACACGGAAACCTGTCCATGTTCACCTAGGTAAGTGAGAATAAGCCACATGAGCACGTCCCCCAAAGCCACACTCCAATACTCCGCTAGATGACCGAGAATTCGATCTACCAGCACAAGCCGAATAATATTTACCTCTTCTCTTATGTGACATATCTCCCAAGGTCGTTATCCACGTATGCGATAACTCTAACGGGAGTTGTGATTCATCGTCGAAAGATTCCTCTTCAGACATAACAGTCTCGGTAGAGTACCCCGCAAGCTGAGTCACATAATCCTTCATAATGAAAACGTTGCCATTGCAACATACGTTGATCAGAGATCACGATGCTGGGTTTGGTGGTCTAGCGGTATGATCCTCGCTTAGGGTAATACCCAAGTATCCAGCATACGACGATATGCTCTTATGCGAGGGGCCCCGGGTTCGATCCCCGGCCAAACCCTGCTTTTTGGCATTTTTTTATTAATTTATCACAGAATGGCTCTAGGAACGTATGGGTAAATGAAATAAAAAAAAAATCGTGAAATTTTAATAAAAATAAAATTAAAATTATAAATATATATAAATATCGAAAATAATTTAATAATAATTATTTATTATTAAATTTTATAAATTAATAATTAATATTATAAAAATATTTTTTAAATGTTATTTTAATAATAAATTTTAAAAAAATAATTAATAAAAATAAATTTTAAATAAATTAATTAATTATATTTAATAGAATTTTTAATATATAAAAATAAATTTAAAAATTTTAATTTATTTTTAATAAAAAAAATTTAAAAAAATTTAATATATTAATTATAATTTTAATAATTTTTTATATATAATTTATTATTATATTTATTATTATAATTTTATTATTTAAATTTATAATTAAAAAAAATAAATTTAATTTTATAATTTAATAATTTATTATATTTAATTAATTAAAAAAATTTAAAATAATATTTTATTTATTTTTTTAAATTTTATTATTAAAATAATATTTAAAAAAATAAAAAATTTATATCGTTTTTTTATATATATATATTTATTTTTAATATATTAATAATTAATTAAATTATAATTATATTTTATATAAATTAATATTTATTATATTTAAATTAAAAATAAAAATAAAAGAAATTTTTTATTTATAAATTATCTAGTATAATGTATAATCTAACACCCCACTTATTATATATTTCAATTCCCACATATCACCAAAAAGCAAAAGAAAAGATGAAAGCACAACTCACAATGCATTAGCCGCGAATCGAACGCGGGGCCTATCGATGGCAACGATAGATTTTACCACCAAAACACTAATTAATGCCTTACATCTCAATATATAGAACAGGCCCATTGCCTCCTCGTACTATGTGCGCACGGCACACTTATCCAACTTATTCTCTCTTATGTAAATACCATCCTAGGTTTTGTTAGCCCAAGTAGTGATAGATACGGACATGCTGCAAACTCACCATCATCCCCTCCCATCCGAACCAGCTCAAGATCCACGCAAACATCGTCAAACCGCCCTGCCAGATGACATGCTTGACCGATGGCCTGAGTAATTCGTCCACTACCTTTTTGGCGTACACCTCAGGCTCCATGTACGACGCCTTCTCCAGCATCTTGCGGCCTTCGATAAACTCCTTTACTGGACGATATAGACTATCCTCCGGCAGTTTCGTCGGTGGCGCGTTGCGGAACAGCTCGGTGTTGATGGAACCCGTCTTTATCGTGACCACGCGGACTCCGAAGGGCGCTAGCTCGGGCCGGATGCTTGCGCTGAGGACCTCGACGGCCGCCTTCGACGCGTTGTAGATGCCGAAGAAGGGGGGCCGGATCTCGGAATTGACACTGCAGACGTTCGCAACGATCGGATCCCCTCCGCTATTCGATGTATCCTTCTTCGCGGCGGCTAGTAGCAGCGGTAAGAACGTCTTGGTCACGGCGACGACGCCCAGAACGTTGACGTCAAAGAGCCGGCGCGCGGCAGCCACGTCGAGATCGGCGAATGGCATCGCGTGTAGTACCCCCGCATTGTTGATGAGGATGTCCAACTTACCGCCTGTAAGTTTCGATACATGCGCAGCTGCTTCTTCGATTGACGATTGCGACGTTACGTCCAGCGCTAGTGTTTCTATGCCGCGGTCCTGCAGATGCGCGAGGTCCGCCGAGATATCCGTGGCGAAGACGCGGTGGCCCCGCATGTGAAACTCGATCGCTAAGGCCGAGCCGATACCTCCCGGTCCGCAGCCGGTAATTAGGACAGTCCTGAGAGGCATTGGTATCTATTGATTGGCTGGTATGATATCAATCGGATATGAAGTGTGAAAGTGAAATCCTATAACTCGTGACAAAAAGTAGAGTGCCTGAGGTATTAGGCATAATTGGAGATGAGCTTAGGTAAATTAAGCATAACTGTAGGTTCATATTCAACTCAATTCCGCCACGATACCCAACATCCCGAGTATCCGGACAGCACGCCTCAATTCACTCAGCGCTAATTGTGGATTACTAATATGTTCTTAACCATCTATGATATTCTGTTTGTAAAGAAATGAATAGTTAATGGAAACGAAAAAACTCCGGGATAATGAAACCCTTCCCACTTACCGTTTTCAATGATAGTTGGGAGACTTAAGTTCGAGTGGAACATCAAATAATCACGTAAAGCTTTTGTCTGTCTCCTAGTCTACGCATTAGGCTCAACTTTTCGAAGATTTTCACAGCATATTATCTTCTCCAAGTGACTCGTTAAATAAACTTCGAATCATCCATCAAGGCATTCCATGGTATTACCTAGATTTAAAACGGATCTAAAGCGGAAAGAGGGCGATCTGGTGGACTCGGGCTTAGGTAGAGACTTGGCTTTTATTTTTTTTTGTCTCACCACTTATACACGGGGCTCTGTAGCTGTTAGGGTATTTAAGAAGCTCTTCGTGGGGTAACGTTCTATTTCCTCGTAGATCATCGGCCTTAGGATAATCACAGATGATAGGATCACCAGGGCTGCATTTATCAAAGTAGACTTCTTTTTCCTCCAGTCTTTCACATGATTGGGTCCTTCTCGTAACCACGTTGCTTTATCTTCAACACACCTTACGTTTTGCCCATGACACCAGCCCGAAACTCTCCGCGATCCTCGTTTCTACCTAATTTGAAATAATCGCCGGTCAAGCTGCTCAGGACTTATTCACCACATCGTAACTATACCGTCCGTAGTAACTCGAAGAATGACGAAGAATCTACACGAGCCTCGTCGGTAGCGTCTTGGTCTGCAACAGCCTCGTCCCGGTACCTACCTATATATAGGCACCGATATATTAAGAAGTTCCGAGCTAGATGTCAGAAATGTAAACAAAGAAAGACCAAGGTAGGGGCATTTCTTTTGCACCTAGTGACGGTTTGCGAATAAAAAGTAATTAATTGTATCAGTGTGACGAGCTAAGCCTGTTTGTGGCAATTATCAACAGTTTTCTATCTACTGCGACTTTTCGCACCACACCAACCCAGCATCCAGTGGGCAGGGCAACAGAAGATGGAATGGATAAGCCCTGGGTATAGGTATTTGAGAGCGAGGCAGTCATGGGCGGCCATTGCGAAGCCCCCGGGATCCCATGATCAAGGCCGCGGAGTCTCCCCGTCCAGCCCCGACACGGCACCAGCAAGCGTAATTACTTCTCCACGATTAGCCGTAAACGACATAGAGTTGCTGTACTTCTGTATGAGCGGCTTAACATCCAACATAAGCGATAGAGTGTTGTGGTAGGAGAAAGGACCGCATTTGGATTACGCTTATCTGTGCGTGCTACACCCGAATGCAATCAAACCCAGCTCGACAGGTCCAATTCCAATAGAGTGCGGGAAACCATTTGACCGTCGGGATCCGCCAAGCCACAAGTATCCTTCCGAATCTGAACAAGGACAACTGCTCAACGCTTATGTCGCGAAGGCACTGAGCTGCTACTACAGCTTTACCCAAGTACCTGGGCCACGTAACCTACTAGTTAACGACGACGGCTATGATGAACGATGGGTCGGTCTCCTCCGAGGAGTCCTGTTCGTTGTTGAGAGCATCGGCTTCGAGTGAATTTTGTCGAAGACTTTAACGCTTTCCTTTCCCACCGCCGGCATTCGTCCCGAGTCACTATCCCCTGATAACGCCCCATGGATGCGAAGCGTAGCAAACACCACCAAGCCAAAGAAGCTTTTGCAAGCTAACTTCTAGGAAAAGAGGCTTCCCGACATTCGGTGCAATACTATGGTATATAAAGAATAAAATTTGACCACATCAACCACCCAATATGAGTAGCACGAGAAATAGTTGGAAAGCGATATCGCTCATCAATCAACCTACTAGAGTTTTCATTGCAAATTCAATCATATTGTCCATGTCATTATCATAACTTCGATTTACATTTGCAACTAACATTCGTACCATGGAATACTATGAAATGGAAAGAAAAGAATAGGCACAAATATTTAATTTTGGTGCCATAAGCTAGGTATTTTAGGGAGTGGCAATCTTTTTGCAAGATTGCCCCTTTGCTCTAATCAAATAAATGTATCTTGTTCCAAGTCATTTGGCGGGGTTGTTGACTCTTCTAGTGCAGGTGAGTGGATTTTATTTATTTGCGTTGCCAGCGTTATCCTAAGCAAATGGACTTTTGCAGCCACCTCTACTATTGCCCGCATTTTTTCCTTTTCACCAACTTCCCATTCCTGTGCCACGCACACCACCTCGTCCATTTTGAACGATTGCTTTCGATCATCACTTTGGAGTTCGGATGTACATCAGTATATCAGGACTCCATCCGTCTGTTTCCTCAACTCACCCCAAGTCAGTTGAACGGCCCCAGGTATGTCTTCTCTTCTTGAATTGGCCTTGCCATCGTCGTCATCCATACTCACTAGGTACATCTTTAATCGACGGTATGCATTCTTACTAACAACACGCTTGTCAGTGGATTGCATTACGATGGCGGATTCGGACTCCAGTGAGCCCTCGAACCCTTCCAAGTGGCACTTTGAGGAATTAGCAACCTTCAATACGCACGAGAATGACTCTCAAGTGAATCGAGCCAACCATTCTGATCTCGCACCTGCGCCAGCTCTTGCGCCCGAGAAGGTATCGCCTCTCTCTACATTGCAGCACCCCACAGCCCGCCATGGCAGTATGGCTGAAGCACGATAGATCGCAGTGTACGCGTTCTTGCAATGCCTGGTAAGCAATTAGCAACTGCCCATGAGTTTTATGTCAATCTTAAAGCCAAATTTCCTCCTCCCGTTACATTTTCCCATTAGTCTTCTACTATCCCTCTTCACTATCTATCATAACGGCGAACACGTACTAGGGAACTTGTCCTAAGTATAATGGTTCCTTTACAAGAAAGACGGTGGGGTAACAGAAGAAGCATTTTCCCCCTTTATCAACTGCCTCAGGCTCTTAGTAGCTATTGCCATAATAGTGGTTAGGATTTCATCCGGAGACTGCAAATGCTAACAAAATGCAAAGGATATCATCCCCACATAGATGCAGACAGCGTCAAAAGGAGACGGTTCACCGTCACAGAGCGTTTTGGACAGAATAGGCCTGTCCTTTTTTTCGAGGACATGTGCCGCGCAGTTCTTGTCACAAGGCCGACCAAGCGATAAGGGTAACAACTATGTTGTTGCACGAAGAGCTACGAATCTAACAGCTACGAGGTTGTCTGTATATACAAAATAACAGACAAAGGAGTCTGTTAGAAGAGTCCCAAGGGAGCCAATCCGTATCCTGATAGCTGACCCATGTCCTAGTAGCTGCAAGGCTACCATCTTAGGCCACGATGCCTTCTAGAGGACCTAGAGGAAGGCTGGGGGGCCAGGAAGGCCAAAGCCTGACAGTTCTTGAGAATGGCGAGAAGGAGAATCACCAAAATGCGACCTTGCTACCGACACAGCGACTTTGTGGGCCCTGTTCCAGACTATATACGAGAAGGTTACAAAACCGAAACCAAAGACTAGAAGCGATACATATTGAATGGGCGACAACGTATGTCAAGGTCCTAGATGGTTATTAAATTGATGGCAAGGCCGTTATAGACGCGATTGCCGAGTTGAAGAGGGCTCGGCAAGGTGTTATTGAGCAGTTAAACATGCTTAAGCGCATGGCCAAGTACGAATTGCCCGACATTCAATGTGTTAATTAGGATGACAATCAAATTGACCCTAGCCAGCCGCTGCATAATACCACGCAGTGTGTGTTGCACAACCACCTTGAGACAAAGGACGGTTCGGTCTAGGGCCCCAACCGTCCCCAAGGCGATGCTGCAACAGATGGTCCCCGATATATCACGTTTATGCATGGGAGCAAACCTTCTGAGAACCACAGCATTTTCGCCGCTCCGAAGAATCAGCCTGCAGCGAAAAGGCCTTATTCTACCTCTGGATTTCGGGAATTCTAACCGGGCAAATCGTTGAGTTCACCTAACCAACAAAACAATCGCCGAATAGCAAGTTCAAGACTAGCATGTTTGACAAGGTCATCTCAACGGATAAACAGACATTGGAACTAGGTCGCAATGATAACAACATGGCAGTGTCCAAGCTGGCAGCCTGGACTGAGCGTAAGGATGTTGAAGTTGCGCTGAGATGCCTATGCAGAGTTCTTCAAAAGATTCTGGAAATCGCTAACAACCAGGCATGTCAAGGTAGAACGAAGTTTGCGGTTCAGCAATTGCGGAAGAGGGAAGACAGTATGGAGGTTAAACTAGACGCAGAAAATCTCACCATCGACCTTGTGTCGCCCACAATGGTCGAAGAGATTGGAAGAGAGGAGGATTGGTAGATTCATTCGAAAGGTATTGCCGATGGACCTAAACTAGCACCTTGTGCCACTCATGGGACATTACGTGCCCCGAAAGTAGTATACGAATTGATCTTTCTGACAAACCGAGCCATTAGACTTGGACCAGCTGATGCATGCCTGCAACATATACGTGTCTTTATCTTAGCAGTAGCCGCCGCATCATGATACTTTGGGATACAACATAGTTTGATTATCAGATGTGCTAGTAGAAATGCGCGCGTATCGGGGCAATAATCGCATGAGGTAACTTAATGGGAATGGGAGATGAAAAGCCACAAAGAAAATATTTAGGTTGCAACTAATAATACGATAAAACAATTATTCGGAGGAGAAAAGGTGAAAGTGAAGTCGAAAAGAAAAGGGAGAAAAGGACAAAAATAAGGAGTATATAGCCAGTATGATTGGGCGCGTGCCTGATAAATTGTTAAGGGACCAAATAAATCTGGAGGGACCAAATAAATCTGGAGGGACCAAATAAATCTGGAGGGACCAAATAAATCTGGTTTCACCTTGGATCGAATGGCGCACTTATTTCCATCCCGAGATATCAGTCCCTTGGTAATACCACCTAGGTTCGAAACGTAGAAAACACCACTGAGCCAAGGAAGCTTTTGCAAGCTGACCTTTAGCGGCACATTTGCTCCTATGCCAAAACGGTGCGTTATCATGTTATATGAACTTCGGCTAAAGTAGCATCTGCCTGAGCTCTGCAATGATGGATCCCAACATATCTAGGTATTCAGGCGAAATATATGTAAAATTCAGGTGCGATGGCAAGTCGATTTTACGCAACGCAAATCATCTAATTATCAATTTAATATCACTCACCACAGCGAACAAGTGTATCCATTTTAGGTCGTAGCCCAGGTTTTCAGCAATAAATTTGGATTATCACATGTAGCCCTGCCAAAAAAAAAAGGCGGTCTCGCCAATGTCAATGCAAATAGGCACCTGGCAATTTGCAACCACGCACAATTTACAAGCACTAGTCATCTGCAACTACTATTTGCAGTTACCCCCATCTCTACATCTTTTCCCCTGAACACACATTCTCCAACATATCCTTTTCCATCCACCTACCTCACTGATTTGTCGATCTGCATAGTGACACTCGACTATCACTACGCCGGAGTCCTATATACCAAAGTATATTAGGGCTCCATTTACACGATCACACTTCTTTCCAAGCCACCTACGCGAGACAAGTACGTTCCATTGATAAAACTACCCTTAAGTACCCCTTTCTATCGCCATAGCTCATCCACTATCAAAATCATCTCTCCTGGTCTCCTGGAGAGCGTTAAGTGACTAACGATTTCTAAACTAGCCCAAGGAGAAAGATGTCGGCGATCGATGACCTTACGATTTCCTTGAGACCGATCCGAGGGGATTGGTCGTATCCGCAGTCCATTACCAAATACGAAATTAATGAACTAGCAACTTATAACACACACGAGAACAATCGAAACACCACCACTCATCGTAACATTCAGTCCCATGAGATTCAATCTCTTCCTACCATCAAGCACCCTCTGGGTCGCGGTCGATTAGCCGATCAACCAAACGACAGTGATCTGTCTATGTACGATGAAGAACTTGATAGACATGACCGAGATCTAGAGGGCAAAGAAGAGGGCCATCGCGTTATTACATACCCCGGTAAGTGCAAAACCAATATTCTTAGTAACATTTAGCCTCGACATTACATCCACATTTCCCATTTCCCTAGCGGTACAATGGCTAGAACGTTGCCTGATATACATGCTCATACCCATTATGTATTGGCTGCAGCTCTCCGTGCATACAACATCTACTATATATTCTTTTCTGAATATTCTTGGACCTACGTCAGGGAATCTAATGAATGGCGTCCAGTGCTAACGATTTTCCAAGGACAACTACCCCATGTCGGAGACCGCATTGCCAGATCTGTGTTTACGGTCAAAGATCTATCTGGCACGAACAGACCATACATACCATATGATGATCTCTGCAGAATCCTCTTGCATCAGAACAAAAAGCGTGACCTGCTAAATGCAGATCTCGTTACGGATACGAACACGCTCTGGGCACTCTTCGAGGCTATCTACCAGAAGGCTCTGGGAAACACTTATCCCGATAAGGACAAAGGTATTTCACTGGCGGTGCAAATCGAACAAGGTACCACCTTCTTAAAGGTACTCAATGGCTATGTCGTAGACGGCGAAACTCTTACGGAGGCGACAGCTCGGTTGAAGCAAGCTCGTCAGGGACATCCGACAATCATGGCCGGGTCGGACCACGTTCGCGTACCGCTAAACGTGTCTCGACGCGTAATCTCCTACGGGTTCGACAGCCTTAATCTAATCGTGGAAGATGATAATCGAGTGTTATCAACTAAGCAGACGCAGGTGGAGGTGTTGCGAGACTCTCTCAAGTTCAAGGACGGTTTGCGGTAGGGCCCAAACCGTCATGCTGAGGATTCTGAAGCACACGGCCCCATGTATGCCCTTTTTGAGCTTAGTCGGCAGGCGAATAAAGCCCATAGTATATTCGCTGCGCAGCAAACACGGGAAGACGACAAGAGGAACCACCGAGCATTAGGTCATCTCTGGTTCTCCGATAACAAAATCGCCAGAATCCTCGAGTACAGTCGCAGCAAGAAGCAAGACAAGACATTCGCCTTCGAAACCAAATTCATGCATGTAAATGGAGTAGCTCAGGTTCCCGTCCCGGGTAGTGAGGGTATGCAGCAAACCCTACTAGAAGCTTGGGTGGGAAGTCAGCACGTCAAGGCTACCATGAAGTGCCTGCAAAGGGTTCTACGTCAAGTCACAGCGATCGCAGCAACGCAGCAGAGCGAAGGAACAAAGAAATTTGCGATTCGGCAACTATCGAAGGTTGACGACAGTATGGAGGCCGAGCTGAATGCGGACGTTGACCTTATATCACCGACTATGGCGGACTACTTGGGTATCAAGGAAGAGAACGAGAGAAAGTACAACTTTCTGAGGTCCATGCTAGGCATTATCTAGTGATTGCGGGTTACGGGAAACTCGGAAACCCTTTTTGTCCCATATTTCTCCGTCTGTATGAGTAGAAGCCATAAGCTCTAGGGTCACCAACGATTTGCGAGGTCGCCATGCGTTGCATTCCAATTGACTAATTCTATAAACAATGATGTGCATGAGGTCAGACCGTAAAGCAAAACAGAAGTTCATAGGGAGATAGGAACTACGAAGTTGTGATTTGCTATGAAAATAATTAACGAGCGGAATCAGTATTAGTGTTGGTGTCTACTTCAGATTCCAATGATTCTCATCATAATGTATGTCCCTAATTCAAATCGTGCTTTTCAAAAAGAAGATCTCATTGAGTGGAATATGGAAAGAAATTTACTTTAGAAGCAGGGCGCATTTACTGCAGGGAAATAAGGTAAAGAAATATCTGACTATTTGTAAATAATGAAATTTTTTTTTTTAAAAAAAATAGAGGGAGGATATTAAAGAGCCATCTCAAATTGGGTGTTTTAAATTGGAAAGGTACCGAGTAAAATCCGGCTTCAACAGGGCTCGAATGGGTCTCACGCTTCCCACCCGAAGTGTTCGCTATAAGCACTACTGACAGCAAAGGCCTCAAGACTAGAGTTGGTCCACTGAGCCAAGCAAGCTTTTGCAAGCCATCCTTACCACCCAATTTTTCCCCTCGTACCAAAATGGCTTGCTATCATAAATTATAAGGCTTAGGTATGTTTACCCCACAATTGCCTTAGGTAAAAACATGCCGTTGTCAAGTTTGCACGTCCATTGCCATGCTGCAGAAGCATACCCAAGGCCATGTTAATTTTGAGGTAACGATGGTAGGTCGCAGGCAATAACCATTATGCTTTTTTTTTTTTTTTACAAAAAAAAAAAAAGAAAAGAAATTCAATAATCAATTGTCCACTCACCTCCTAAAGCAAGTACAAAATAAAAATCTTTTCCCGTTTCATTTCACAGTAACACTCCTCACCATGACTCGTAAGGATTTAATTGGCCAAAAATCAACCATAGAGGACTGACGAACTCGGCTTCCGACGAAGCCTAATGTAATGATATAGTTAGCCATATCTTGAATATTTTGCCCCGGCACATACCCTACTAACATATTACTCTATTACTTTCAAGCTTAGCCCGCACCGGCCGAGCAGGCTTCTATTCGTTATTTCGACGTAATCATGGTATATTACTGTGGTATATAAGAATTTGCACGAATGGGCTGTTTTCATGTAATTTCATTCAAGAACTAGACCCTTAATCTCAATTATTTGTTTCTGGCTATGGTCTGGTAGTCCTCTGCATGAAATCAAGCAGCTAGCCCATTCATTTTCTGGTTTGTCGAGTCTCTCAGCGTTATTGTCCATCTTAGTTTGTCCATAATAGTGATAGTAGCGGGAGAAAAATGATATCACCACGATCCCAGTTTTTATATTAAGTTAAGACATTTCCATACACTAGCCCCACAAGTCGTCAGTATGGTCGATGCGGCCAGTTCAAGCTGAGATGACGAATATTTACGTCTTACCAATTCATGTCACATGTATTCCATGCGATAGGACATTGATTTGATATTTGGTCTACGGGGGGATCAACATATGCCTAGTAGCCCAGCAGTTTCTGCGTTATTGAAATCGTCTATCTGTAAGCTCTCGTACAATATCAACCACCTTGAGGTGAACCCAAGAATAGTTAGCCTTACTGGAACTGTCGATGTTCCTCTTTATACCTGCCTAAAGTAGGGTCAAGATCATCCTTCAGGTTCTTTTACCATTCGCTAGAATATTTGATTCGAGTCAATCTGATTCAAGGAACTCCTTGTCGATTACCAAAATGCAAGTAATGTGCGCGAGGGATAGCTCTGCCAATGGTAATGCAAAGAGAATTCGAAAGCCCCCAGGTGCGATATCTGAGGAATGTGAGCACAGTACGCCATCACTGTGCAAAACTTGACCTGGTGGGAAAGGGGGATGTTCTGTTTGGTATTAGTTGAGGAATTTGACTGGCTAGACGCGGGGCCAGTACGTTTGTCAATGAATTAAGGTTTTTGCCACTGGATCTAATTGGTTCTTCACCTCGAGTCCCACTTGTTCGCGCCCGCGTTGCCCTATTCGGGACTGGAGATATCCTCCCAGCAACGAGCTCGTTGTCTGTTAATTTCGTGTGCACTGCTTGCAGATTCATTCTACCCTAGTGCTTTTCAAACTCTTACTCCGCCCCATGTCCCTTGGTAGCTTTCTGTAACCTTTTTTCCCAAATTGCCATTTTGACGAAAAATTTGCCAAGGCTATGCGGAGTCGGAGTCGTTGCAAACATTTCATTTTGTGTTCTTTGGCGACCCTCACAATTCTGCCTTCTTTCACTTCTCTACACGCATCTAGCGTTAGGCAGTTTTCTCTGCTTTTCAGGGGAGTTTTGTTTTTTCTCCAAGTTCTTGGAATTTGTCACAGCCTTTCCAAGCCCCCTCGCTATCAGTGTTGAAGAAAATCCTCAATCTCTACGAACTCCTCATGACCATACGAATCCATTTAGTGTCACGCTATTAAGCATGGCTTCACGAAAGATCGCGACTATCGCCCTTCACCCCACCGCGGGTGATAGATTCCCCTTACTCAAGGAAAAAATCGTCAAGTCGGACGTCCAGGAGTTATTCAACTTTACCGCCTTCCAACCTCGTGAGGATGGTGGAGCGGTAGTCACACCTTATCACGACAATGACGGCTACGATGAGGATCTTGAGGACGAGTTAGCCAACAAGTTGGCTAACGACAACTACACCACCACGGCAGCAAGCGGTGTGCCTGTACCTGGCCTAGACACTTCTCAACTGGCCTACATACAATCCGACGAAGAGAGCAGCCATAGCAGCAAGCGTGGCCGTCTCCACCAATCACTGGGAGCACACACTCTCGTAATTCCTGGTAAGTGATACTTTTGCTTTGCGTGTTTATGTCAGTCCCCGATCTAATAGGCAGTGAAATGTGAAGGCCACCCTCCCTCAACTCGACGATTGTCCGGAGAAGAACGCATATTTTCGGTACCTCATTCTTGGCCTGTCGATCAGCCGAACCTTCCATTTGAGAATTTGTGTCGGGCTGCTATGGAGGAGGGAAAGCTAGACGGGATCTGTTCGGCATCCATTGTCATTGATGCGGACTCTTTCTGGGCACTTTTCTCCACCTTATTCGACACGCTCGTCGACACCACTTATAGTCGGAGGAGGAAGGGAATAATGCTCGTAGGCCATGCGGTGGCGAACACCACCTTTCTCAAAGCCGTCAACAGTGAAGCAGTTGATAGCGATGGAATCAAAGCCGCGACGAATTGTATGAAGAAATACGGCATTCAATCGTGCATGAAACAGGGTGCCCAGTATACGAATGCATTCAAACGTGTAATCTCGTATTACTTCGGAGACATCAAGATGGTTGTCGAGGATGGGAACCAGGTCCTTCCGACCGCTCATGAGTGTACAGGCGTCAATGATGACGATGTCGTGGCCTATGACACGTGGGTATAGAACTCCTACATTAAAGACCAGGACGTAACGGAAGATGGCCCGCAGTTCACCATGAAGCAACCGGGACGGGTTGTTGCTCATGACAGTACGGCGCTCTTAGCGAGTGATGGAAGGGGTGATTTTCCCAGTTGGGAGCATGATAACCGAATCATGGCCCACCTATGGCTTTCGGAGACCCGTCGAGCTATGATAACTGTGTTTCACGCACTCCAGAAGTGGGAAAGGACAGCAAAGTTCAATCCCGAAATCCAATTCCTTGACACCGCCGCAGTCAAGAGATCCCGCGAGGATTCCGAAGACGAATCGGAGCAGTCGGAGCCAAAACCTGGCTCTCACGAGGTTAGAGCACCCCCCAGGTCTAGAGTAGACCTATGGGCGGAAGGCGACAAGGCTGCGCGCACCTTAAAGCTTCTCCATCGGCTACTGAAGCATATCGAAGAGATTGGCGAGGATCGAGTTCGCCAGGGTAAGCCGAATTTCCTTTTAAGACACCTAAGAAAGCATAGCGCAAAGATGGATGTACTACATTCGAACAGCCTAATCTTCGATCTGATTTCACCCAGAACGATAAATGAGCTTGAACTTGCTGCTTCGAGAGGTGACGACGAGGAGATCGAGAATGATGAGGGCGTAGACGAGAACAGCGAGAATGATGAGGAAGAGCAGAGCAAGAGCCAGAATGAGAGCGGCAAGGGGAAACGAATGAGGGTGGTGAGACGTATGGCGGCGAGAAGGATGGCGGCGAGTGTGCAAGGAGAGGTACTCGACTGGCTATCAGGTGTTGATGATCCGCAAGTTGGCACCCCGTTTTGGGAAGACCTAGATGCTGGAGGCATCGATGGCGACGACGATACCATCGACGATATGTAGTCATCATTACGTAGAAGCCTCTCATGTTGTACTCTCGCTCATACTTAGGTGTGTTCCCTAGGCACACTATTAATGCGAGTAACACCCAGAAAATTGCCGAATAGCCGTGTTTGCCAGTTGCATAAGATTACTGTCACAGTTCAAGCTTCCTGGTGCAGGTCGTCCACAGGAGGTTTGCATTTGTGGTTACTAAAGAATGCGATTATACTCAATAGCTTGGAGCTTAATGTATTCCATCTATTGCCAGATCAGATGATTAAAAATTCGAAAATCAATGCGCCTACATGGATGAGGCAACCCGAAATGACAGTACATATAAGTAAGGCATGACAGTCAGTAATACCGGTGTGTCAAGATCTCATGGAATGACCTAGAGGGCCTCTGCAAGTAGCCTGTCTGAAAGGCCTCAAATGATTGGGAAAAATCTAGGTATTGTGCGACCTACCTAAAGTTAGTTATATACCCCAATAGCCAAGTAACATTTCACAAATCAGCCGGCTGGGTGAGAATGGGCAGTGTGGGCTTGGTTAACTCTGGACATTTGGCTCAGTTCGCGTGATGCCACGCTTGCTCTTAGCAAGACTGCTATATCCTTCTGGGTTGAGTGGACAGAGATGTCTATTCGATCCCAGCCCTTGGCTTCAATCCTTTTTTTTTTTTTTTTTTTTTTTTTTTCTTTTTTCCCTTTTTTAGCCTTTTGCAATTTTTGCGCCTGTGCTTTCAATCGTGGTGACTTGAGGGTTCCCATCATTCAATTATACAATTTTGACTACGAACTACGAATTTTTACTCCCTTACGAAACAAGCACCCTTATCATATTCATTTCCTCTGTGCGACTTTTGGTATTTCTAGTACGCCCCGGCATGCCCTGGCACTACTTAGTACGGCGAGCACTCTTGGTACTTTGCTTAATTGTTTTGGTATTGGCGTCGAGACGCCAGGAACTTGGTATAGTTGAGTGCTACAGGCACGATCACTAGAAAGGTACGTATAGTACTATTCAAAGATGCGAGTTATTCCAGCTCCTCGGTGTCCTGAACGTGATTTTTTTTCTCGATCGTACAGGTGACTAACTACAAGACCAAAACTCATCTCTGTGGTTCACCAATGGCCTGTCTTGACAACTTTCTTCACGCGCACACAACAATTTTTTTCCGCATTAACTCATTAACCCTCCAAAACCTGACGCAAATCAACAGCATGTCGGCTTTTACTCATCTATGTTCTAGCATGGTACTTTGAATCTCTCGACGGAACTTGTGTGGCGGGCGTCCAGCAAAGTATAACCGACTGGGGCACCCATCGCCTGTGAAAAAATTTCCCCTGTAGTCTGATGAGTGCATAGATACAGTGAAACGTCACGAGATGAGGAAGGATATCGAAAATGACAACAGGCCTTGACTCGCTTGTCTACTCTGCTGTACCAACGAAGCCGACACGCTACCATGCACTAGCTTCAGGGCATGCAACCAGGAAGCATACAAAACCCGACACCTTCATAATCTCTATGATTCAATTGTTTCTATTTATAGATGGAAGGCATAATTGTATTTCAGTATTACCCACAATGGGAACTCTTCCATCAAGGACTTTACTATGTGAGGATAACCAAAAGGCTCTTGTCACCCAAAATCAAAAGGAGACATAGATTTACTAGACGCGCCCGAAGATCCAACGACGCCAAGAAAACGCGCTGCGGATATTGCGTGACACAAGCTCTACGCCTAGTTCGGATCCTCGCCCATGTAGTTTTCTCTCTTCTTCTTACCGAAGAACATGGCCTTTATCTCGTCGCGGAACCGTGTGGGCGGCTCGTTGTAGGCGGCCTCGTACGCGTCGATCGCGGGCTTGTCCCAGACGAGGTCGGCCTGGGCGGCGGGGACGAACCGGGTGCGTCGGAAGAGCTTCCAGCCGAAGTAGGTGCAAAAGGCGACCATGGCCATGGTGTAGAAGGCGAAGAAGTCACCGACGTTCCAATTGCCTGGCGTGAACACCGTATACCCGAAGATGGCCTCAATGATGACCATCCACACCAACGCGATATACGCGCAGTACGGCTGGAAGTATCCGAAGTACGGCAATGTGCGGCGGTCGATCCCTTGCGCCTTGGTCGCGTTGTGGAAGAAGATGTATGTCAGGCACATGACGATGTAGTTGATCATCTGCGACCCCTGTGTGAGTGTCGCGAGCCATGTGACGACCTGGGCCGTGTTGTTCGACACCTGCAGGAACGACAGGAAGGGGAAAACCATGACGAGCGCGAAAGCGTAAACGGGTATGCCGTTCTTGAGCGTCTTTTGGAAAATTCTGGGTGCCTGGCCGTCGCACGCGAGGCCGTACAAGGATCGCATGGCGCAGTACGTGTACGCGTTGCCAGCGCTGAAAATGCTAGTGATCATGAGTGCGTTGACAATATGCGGAAGCACACCAATGCCCATGTTCTGCATCGCAATGACGTAAGGCGAGCCATTGGCGGTACCCGTGTCGGCGTTTTGCAGCGTCGCGTCGTTCCACGGCAGAACAATACCAACGCAGAGCGCACCACCAATGAAGAAGATGCCAAATCGCCAGTATACCGTCTTAAATCCGTTCTTGAGGTAAGTCCGCGGACGCTCGGCCTCTCCCGCCACCATGGCAAGATATTCGGGCCCAACGACAGTAAATCCAGCAGAAAAGACGGCGCCGAGGAATCCCTCGAATCGGCCCAACGCGCCTTCGTGGATATGTTCGGCGAAAGCCCCTGGATCGGACCAATACCTAAACCCGTACGCATCGTGTTGGGGGTTGCCGCCGCACATGGTGACCAAAGTGAACATGTACAAGATACAGATGAGCAAGATCTTCCCACTCGATAGCCAGAATTCAGCCTCTCTAGAGTATAGAAGTCAGCAACAAAGCGACATCTGGGTGGTGTAACGCAGGCTAAATTGACTGCATTGGATCTGGTGTAGAGCTCGGAATTCATTTGCTTACCCAAAGTATTGCACAGCTACAATATTAATGATACTGTAATGCGTCAGTTTCATTTCGTTCTACTCGAGAAACAGGGTAGTAACGTACGCATAAAGCACGATGCAGGCGACACAGATTGCGGCCGGAGGAATATCGTCCCGCCAAAATCCGAGCACTAAGTTGATCGCAGAGATCTCGAAGGGGATCAAACATGCCTCGTAGAGGAAGAAATTCCAGCCAGCCATGAATCCCAAAGCTTCGTCGACCCATCTCCCCGCCATTCGGATGAAAGAACCAGAAACCGGCATATACGTCACCATCTCAGCCATAGAGTTGTTGACCAGGCCAACCATGATTGCGTAGATGGTGTAACCGATAAGGAGACTGCCCGGACCGCCCTTAGCCAAACCACTTCCAATACTGACGAACAGCGCGGTACCGATACTGCCTCCCACGGCGATCAGCTGGATCTGGCGATTTCCCAAGTGACGAAGGAGTTGGTTCTCGCTCGAGGGCTCGACCAGAGTCTCGTGCATATCCCCACTCGAAACATCGTTCTTTTCGTCCTTCAAGATCCTTTCATGGGTTGGCACAGGCGCCGGTTCGAACATGTCGTGTGCTGCCGCCATATTGAGAGCACGAGAGTGAACTCCGCTGGGAGAGCGGAATGTCGGAGATGGTGTAAGAAGTCTGTTGGAAACGCGGTGGTCCTGATATCATTATACTACGCACGCGATGGCGCTCTTATCTGTAATAGCAAATACCTATACCAATAAATAGCAATACTGTGATCTCTTATCTTTTTCGAGATTCCGTGGAAGGGGAACAGATAGGCGAGGTAAATAAACCAAGATTTCTTTTCTCTGGGGAAAGGAATGGAGATAATCCGCAAGGGTTGATTTTGCATTGCCCTTCAGGTACCGTAACAGTCGGCCTATGCAGGCAGCTATGTCATCATTGGCAGAGACGTGAAGGAGTGGGAGGCGAGGCGCTATCTTCCCCCTTCTCCACCAGCAAGGGGCCCCCGAAGGACGCTAAATGTTCGTTCAGTGGGGGTTTGAGACCGCTGGTCGCGTGAACTGGCTGCGATGGCATCGATAGGACCCTGAGAGATCGACAGGGAAAAGGAAATACGCTTTTCGCAGGTGTACAGGTACAAGTATACAGGCTGCCATGCCAGAAAATACTTCAGTGCAACCCTCTCGACAATTCAACCTCCGTCGTAACCAGTAAATCTGGGTTGAGCAAAGTAAAAGATGCTTGGCAGTTGTCCCGAGAATCCCCAAGTACCCCAAGGATGAGCTACGACGCAAAAGGGCAGAAGGGTAAAAAAACATCTCCAGCTATCGCGCAGCCCGCCTGCCCGCTAAGCTACAAGCCAAGGCGCTACAATGACTTTCTGGACGCCAGTCAGCGTAGCGTTCGATGAACGTCAAGGGTTCAGCGCCGTAGCTATGTTTCTCCCCCGCTGGGGTCTTGCAGGCTGCGGGCTGGGGGGGCTGGGATGCATGATGCCGTAATAGCCCCCAGGGCAAAATAATAAACCTGATACCACAACTTCCCGACAGGATGGGTGGAGTCGGGATATTTCCGTGGAGGCATAAAAGGAAACGTGGCCCTTTGTTACCTGTTACGGCCAGCATGCTGTAAAAAGTGACCTCAGGTGTTCAAGTCGACATGCTGGCCATTGTCACATTCATCTAAGAGCCTCATTGCTGAGCCTGGGTACTGGGCGCAGATAGACGGCGCAAAATTCTAGGTAGCGAAAATGACAGATGGCACGTGTACATGTTGCCTTCGACCGCAGATCTGACTGGCATTCAAATCACCGAACCTTCAATGGTACTCGGTCTAGATAAGCGCGGCAGGGGGAACTTCTTAGTTTCAGAATCAATAAATGAAAAAGGAGGAAGACGGTATCTCTGTCATATCTCACTTTTCGCGCAGATAAGGATTTCTTGGAGGATTTCTCACCAAGCTTTACCCCACATTTTCCTATTCTTCTTCTGTTTGGATAACTACCTAGGTAGGCGAAGCTTTTGAGGTAGTTAACATATGATAATTCAGGGTAACACAGGATATAACGGCTGAGACGTCATCTCGATCGCGCCGCCGACGGGACACGCGCTGTTACACATAAGAGTCATTTAGCGTTGAAAAGTTTTAGGGCTGAGGGGCGCTATAAGCCCCGAATCGCTTGACGATGAGGGGCCGCATCCGCTGAAAAACTCGTTTATTAAGCCCAGCATGCCCTAAGAAAACAAGCATCGAGAATGACGCGGCGTAGCCTCTAACTCGGCGCTCCGTTCGGTAATTTTGAACGAACGGCTAGTCCAAGTAGGCTAGATACCTCATGAAGCCAAACCAGGATACACCTTGACTCGATCCGAAGTGTTGAGGGATATAATTTGCATGATCGAATTTTCATGCCTTTCGAACCATTTCCATTGGACCTTGGCTCCATCGCCACAAAGCCGGCTGAACCCATTACCAAATGGATGGATTCGGCCCGCCATTCGTTCTGTTGCACGACATACATGCAGTGGACTATTCTTCACCGGTTTGCCTCCTTGCCGCCGTGCAGGCCCGTTACCCGCAGAGTGGAACATCCAGAAACTTGTGCGCCGAATACTACCAGATAAGGCTAACCGCGGTGCTCATATCCAGCATTGACTCGAGTCGCTGCGGTAGAGTGGCAACTAAAGATATGGGTTATTAGGTATTTAAAACAAGCGCTGCTACGGTCACTGGCGACGTGCCGATTTACAGCATGCTTAGACTTCCATGTGTCTCATCCGTCTTCAATCGAAGTTCTGTGATGGTGTTCGTCTGGAGTCGTAACACCATAGGTAATAGGTCCTATCACCGGCATGAAATGAAATGAGGGGTAATGGAAGGTAATGCAATGTTTTTACTCTTATAAGCACCCCTTTCCGAGCTTCGGACGTTGAATAATGATCTTCAATTCCGGGCTCCTCGTCGTTAAATATAGAAAGGACGAGTCGGAGATGGTAGTATACATGGCGGACAGGAAAGTGGTAGGGTGAATAACTTGGGATCTCGGACGGTGCACGGAACCGGGTTTTGTGCTACCGCTAGCTTACACTCTTCGTATTACGTAACTCCGCATTCTGCCTCCGTTTAACGTTTAACTCGACATCATCCGGTCCCGCACTTAGAACCGTGTCACGATCCTACCAACACACATATATATAATATCCGCGGACTTGCCATCACTATCTAGCTGTACTTGTCGTCTTTCCATTGAGCTGTTCAAGTGTTACACCAGGCTCGTCTACGTTACACAACGATGATTTCGAGAAGAGCGACAGAGTGGACTAAAGTGCGGTTCAATCATGGCGCTCAGAATGCCTACGATGCTTCGACCAACCCCAATGGAGTTGTCAGCTTCGCCAACGCCGAGAACGTGGGTTAGCGGACAACAGAAACGTCCAGCGCGCATGGCCACTGACGGACCGGCTTTCTAGTGGCTTGTGAATGAAGAAATAATCAGTTTCGTCAATACACATGTACAACTTATCTTCGTTCTCCAACCCGTATCGGGCTACTAATGACATGGTTCCCAGAACCAATTTGATAAGCTACTGTCCGTATATGGCGAAGGATTCACCGGTACTAGACGACTACGGAGCGCGATGGCAAACCATCTCAACAAACACTTCAAGCCGGCGCAAGACATTGACCTGGAGCAAATCACCTTCGGCGCCGGCGTAACAAGTCTAAACGAGGTGTGCGCCTTGATTACCTGCGACCCCAATAGTCAGGAATCCATCATGCTCGGAAGACCCATCTATGGAGCTTTTGCTTTCGATCTCACCATGAGAACTGGGTGAGTGACCTGAAAGCGTTACTTGGTTGCCTATTCTAACGGTGGGCTCGCCGAAGCGTTAAACTCGAATACGTTGACGTTGGAGATACTGACCAGTTCTCTCTCGATTGTGTTGCTGCCTATGAGGCTGGGTTTGAAGCTGCCAAGGCGCGCGGAGTCAACATTAAGGCCGTGATACTCTGCAATCCTCACAACCCCTTAGGTGAATTGCTATACTAAGTAAACTTTGAAGGAAAAGAATGACCTAACCGCATGATAGGCCAGTGTTATCCTCGCGAAACTCTCATAGGGCTAATGCGTTTCTGTGCTGCCAAGAATATCCACCTCATCAGCGACGAGATATATGCCCTCTCAGTATATAAGCCAAGAAATGGCCCATCGGAAAATTTCACGTCAATTCGGGCGATTGATCCTACCGACATTATCGACCCTAGTCTAGTCCACGTGCTCTATGGAATGTCTAAAGTTAGTAGTCAGTCCAGTCCGCAGGATGGGTACCGTCTTCTCACGTCAGGTTTAGGACTTCAGCAGTGCTGGCATGCGGCTTGGCTGCGTAGTATCCCAGAACGCCGACTTTACAAAAGCAGCGCGCGCCATGTGGTAAGTTTAACACTATCGTGTCAGTTGACTTCACCATAACATAATCTCGACATAGTCGGTTCAACTCACCCTCCCAATTCTCAATGGACCTAGCAGCCAAGTTGCTCGAGGACCAAGGCTACGTTGCGAAATTCCTCAAGAAGTCACAGAGTCTCCTATCTCAGTCCCGCTCACTAGCCGAGGAACTTCTCATCGGGGCAGGTATACAGTTTCACCGGAAAGGGTAGGTTGAAACCATCTTCAACCCAAAAAGTCGGTGGTTTGCTTTGTCTAACAGCCATTAAGAAATGCAGGCTTTTTCATGTGGCTTGACATGGCGCCGTATCTCCCCACGAAGGAGACAGATGGTGATGAGTGGGCAGCTGAAAGGCTGCTATCTCGGCGGTTCGCGGAAGCAGGGGTGATGATGTCGGCTGGAGAACCGTACAAGGCCCCCACTCCAGGCAGGTTCCGCTTTGTGTTCTGTATCAAAGAGGATGCTATGAGGGAAGGAGTTAGAAGGTCAGTCTTAAGGTCTCAGTTGCACTTATAGGACCGATGACCGATGTTAACAGAAAATATAGAATTTCACAAGTCTTAAGCCAGAAATCTTAGGACGAAAACTACTATGATGCAAACCTTCGGTATGGTGTAGCCTCAGATTGCCCAAATCTTTCCAAGCCTCTTTGTTGGGGTAGATTAAATCAGCATCTTTATTCGGCCACGACTATGTGATTATCATGTTAGACTGTTACAATTCGAGAAAGGGACCCCCAGTAAAGGTACATGGACTGAAGATAAAGGGGCTATTGGCCGAAGAGCTCAATACCACTATGACAGGAAACACTTCTCGTTTTGCGGAAAACAATGTGTGTGCGTAGTGCAGATCGAGAATTATAAAATTGCGGATCGCATTAACTTACTGCACGGACACGACAACCTTATCTAGGATTCGATCATAGTGGAAGGCTACATTGACTTGAAGCTCACACATTTTCTCTTCTCCCGTAGTGTAAATCTCAAACATAGCAAGAAGCGGAAATGACCAAGTCACAGCCCGGCACAGTATGGGCTGGTACTCGGCAAAAAGAAAGCAGCACCTCGCACAAATTAAGGTTGTAGACGAGCCCAACCTCAAAAAGAGTAGCGGGAACTACGGCCATATATCTGCCGGCAGTTCTTCCATCCAATGGACCGTACCGGAGGACAGGAGCTTGATTTTCCGCGACGCCCACACCGGGGAGATAATCTTAGTTGTGCTCCGCGACGTTGTCGCCAATGATTTTATTAGGGAAGACATGACCGAAGATATGTTAAAAGGTCGCCAAGGGCCGGTACAATGATGAAACCCCAAGCTACCAGAGGGAACACACACTTGCAAATGCACAGGGAATGATAGGCGTTTTGTGGCACATTATTCTGAGCCGGCTTCCATGTGACTTCTCCAGCGGTCACGACAACCCGCCCGAGGGGGTACATCCTTCCCGAGAAGCTACCCGCGAAGCTACCCACGACGCAGATGTATTACGGCAGTGAGGACGGGACGTTCACGTTCGGCTTCCACGGCCAGAGCATACTCATACTCTTCTGCATTGACGATGACGGCTCGAACACAAACTTGTCAGGCTTTGGCCTTCCTGGCCCCCCAGCCTTCCTCTAGGTCCTCTAGAAGGCATCGTGGCCTAGGATGGTAGCCTTGCAGCTACCAGGACGTGGATCAGCTATCAGGATACGGATTGGCTCCCTTGGGACTCTTCTAACAGACTCCTTTGTCTGTTATCTTGTATATACAGACAACCTCGTAGCTGTTAGATTCGTAGCTCTTCGTGCAACAACATAGTTGTTACCCTTATCGCTTGGTCGGCCTTGTGACAAAACTACAGTGTCAGCCAGGCGCACCCGCGCCCTAGCCAAGAAGGTGAGGACCGAGGCGCATGAATCGATGACCTGGGGAACCTATTTGCGCCCTCCACAGGATTGAAAATGCAAAAAAGCATTTGTGGATTCATCTCTGATGTCTAGTGAGGTAATGAGGCATCTTGTCGCAGATGCAGTTACAGGCACTGTTGGACGGCTTTTTCGAACCGTCGACGAGGTTACGATTGACGAATCAGAGACCCATGTGCATTGGGTACGAGGCTGAAGCGGTAGAGGGGCCTAGATGTTGTGACAGAGGGTAAAAAGGAGGTAAAAAAGGAAGTAAAAAGGAGAGTATCAGGCTGAGAACCACAACCCTTTCGCGCAATTTTCGGGCCATCTATCCATGCGATGCGACCTTCGCAGTCCAGAGTCATTCCGGTCATTACAGAGTAAAAGAACATGTAGTAAAATCAGGGACAATTGATCTCGCCGACCTTACTAATTCCCATCGCATCTAGACTGTTGATAGCAAGAGAAATACGTGTTACCATGTCGGAAAAGTCAACTGTTCATTGGTCAACACGCCCAGATTTCCACAGCACGGGGTGCCACAGACCCGGCCTCCGGGATTAGAAATCCCGTAACGCCGGAGGTCTCCGGCTCATCCTACGGTCCGACCAATTGAGCCCTTACTAAATCGAGCGGTTCTGCCAGTGGAGGGGCTTTTGAACCTTGCATATTGAGGTGTTTCAAACTTGTTATGGAGCTGAATCCTGTACAAGATAAATCGATTCTGTATCTTTTCCCAAATAGGCAAGTCCGGGCCCGGGAGGCGGACGTAAGTAGCTGGATTTATCGCCGGTATTTCCGTGCTCTATGTACCTACCTAGCTATGTAGGTCGTAATGCAGCTATGCGCGAACGCATGGGCACAAATGGCACCACCAGAATACCAGGCCGGCCCTCCCTGCGACCGAGATACATCACCCATGAAATAGGATATGAAATGGGGCGTCTCAGATCTTGTCTAATTAAGGAAGCATGCACTATATACCCTAGCTCTATAGGTTCCACGAGGTCAGCTAAATGTCATATAGCCCATTACCGTTAGACACTTTTAAATATCCTCTTCCTACCTACCTACCTAGTTACTACGTTCTCAAACACGCTCCGCCGAGCCTCGGGCCTAAGGTCAATTATCTCCAGAAACGTACAGTCCACCCCTTGAAATAATGTTAATTGTGATCCCTGGCCAGTACTTCCATGCTTCAAGCTAGACCTACGCCATGGGCAAAGATAAAAGACGGGCTAATTATTTTCCGACTATTTTTTTATATTGAAATTGCGAATAGCTTCAATTTATTACTATTTTAGCTAGGGGTATAATTAGTATTAGGTGTAAATGGATGAGTTTATGGCTAATTGAATAATTCATACTGTAAAGATACAAAATCTAGAAGAACTGCTTGTTAAAGGCGAGATAGCCAGGTATTTATACACCAAATTTCGCCTAGGATATACACCCTGGCTTACTCTGATACATTTACAGCTTCAAGGCCATGTACTGATACACGATTTAAACCTCTTGAAGCCGTCATTGTAACCGCACAGACATCGTACTAACATTATTTCAGGGGGTGAACTGTATTTATAAGAAGACAGGTTCTCCCACCAGTCTCGGCAAGAAGAAAGCAGACATCCAAGTACATCCAGACACCTAAAAGACTTCTAAAACCTTTCTACTATCCACCAGTAACTACCAACCCAAACCACAACCATGGCCGACGCAACCAAGAAACCACGCATCTTTATGACCGGTGCTAGCGGGTATGTGGGCACCTCTATCACCGAACTCGCCATCGCGGACGGGTATGAGGTCCACGGGCTCTCCCGCTCAGAAGCAAACGACGAGAAGCTGCGAAAGCTCGGCGCAGTGCCCGTCCGCGGTGACCTCAGCTCTCTTGACGTGCTCCGGCGCGAGGCCGCCGCCGCCGATGTCGTTATCCACCTAGTCCACGTAGGTCAATGTCGTAAAACTGCTTTTCCTCCTGGACATACTAAAATCCAAACCAGGATTTTAACCCCCATAATTTGGAGGACTACAAGAACGTGATCAAGGCCCAGGCGGCCGCAGTCGATGCCTTCGCCGATGCTCTTCAGGGTACTGGCAAGGTGCTCCTGACTACGGGCGGTGCTCTCATGGCTAAGTCGGACCCGAACGGCGGAGAAACCGATGAGACCGCCCCCGCGCCGGAGGAAGAGATTATCCCTCGTGTTCTTGTCGAGAAGTATGACCTGAGCCTCGCCGCGAAGGGAATCAGGGTCGCTTCCATTCGTCTTGCTCCGTTCGTCTACGGGCGCGGCGGCAGTGGTGTTCGTCTGTTTAGTACGTAGCAAGACCTTCTTTTCAATTTCCTCCTTTGGATGCTGCTGACTCCTAATCCCACCAGTGCAATTGGGCGCCAGGAACGGCTTCGTCCTGACCGTCAACGAGGGCGCTGCGCCCACGACTACGGTGCACGTAGATGACGCCGCACGCTTGTATCTGCTTGCCGCCAAGCACGCCAAAGCGGGCGAGATCTACAACGCGACGGCCCCTGGCTTCGTAACGCACCGACAGCTAGTAGATGCGATCGCTGCGGCCATCGACGTGCCGGTCAAGTCGCTAACTGTCGAGGAGGCAACGGCGAAGCTGGGGCCGTTCCTTAGCCGCTTCTTGGCGGCCGACAACAGGTCGTCGAGCGCCAAGGCCAGGAAGGAGTTTGGCTGGGAGATCAAGGAGACTGCGGGAATCCTAGAGGATATCAAGAACGGTTCCTATGTGCCCGTTGCCCAGGCTATTAAAAACGGGACCGGCGACATGAAGACCTGGGGCAGTTGAGTGAATCTTCTTCTTACTGGAGCCAGGTAGGCCAATTCAGTGGAGAAAAGAGTTTCTCGATCCCTGTTTCGTGGATTTCTGAGAACGCTCGGTCTGCCTTCTAGATGAATCTATACGATCAAGCAGTCAATCTTGAATCCCTGAAGTTGTAGTAGCCACTTGTCATTGGAGACATCATGATGTCCGACCAATTCTCCAGTAACAGCATTCTGAACGATACTGTGATCCTGCGCCGCTAGTGGATTATCTCGTACTTGCCAGATCTCCACCAACGTCTCCATCGTCGACGTGAGCATTCCCCAAGGACAGAGATCTCTCATATCGCGTAGTCGATCTAAAACCCAAGCCCTACGAGATGCGTCCGAAGCCTCGACACCCGTGAGGAATATGGGCCACGTCGCGAACTTGAATAGAGGGCTATCAGTAGGAATGAAGGTCAGGTGGTGAAAGATCGTATTGGCAAGGTTCGAAGTACTGGGGAATTCGGGCAGACCATGATTCTTGAGCCTAGTTGAAGCTTGGTTTGGTAGTCCCGGAGCGACGAGGAGGACGTAGAGATAGACAGCAGCGCGGAAAGTAGCAGCAATGTGCTTGCGATATTCTAGCTCGTTGTCGTCGATATGTCCCACAGCCGCAGTAATCTTAACGTAAACTTCAGTAGCCCACGCATCACCATCGAATGCTTGTACTTCCTCCAATAGCTCAAGACATGATCCTAATTGCCGATCATTTAGCGTATCAGTCACATTTGATTTGATGTCTCTTGCCAGCCGCGAGGTGCGGAACACATTATATAGCAAGCGCGAAGGGCAGCTATGGTAACTGTTTTCCTCGGTTCTGAGTAGGATGTGAAGGATCTGGGTTTCATCTCCGTCGAATGTTGAGGCCGAGGACGTACACGCACTAGGTGACAAAAGCGAGTCGAGCGCACTACTCCAGATGTAATAGGCGGCTGAGTCCGAAATAACATAATCGCGAATGCTGACTGATTGAGATGAAGTAAAGGGGCATGTGAATGGTAGTGAAACGATAGATTCAAAAGTCGTTAATTCTGAAGGAGATTCGTCTGCTTCATTTCTCGGCGGCAAATAGGAGACCGGTGAGCTTTGGCCTTGTAAGCATTCCAGTGTCCGCGTGCTGAGAAGTCTTCCCACGAAGTTCATGTGGGAGCGCCAGCCACCCCTGCCAGAATCAATTAGAGCGAAGTTGAGGAAGAAGAGTACGGCTGCAAGTAATGCGTCCCTTTCCCCATTGTTGAACTCGGTGTCGCCCAAAGACTTCTGGTGTTCAATCACCCCTTGCACCGATGTGATAGCCCTCTGCCGTGCTCGCAAGGCATCGACAAGTGCATCAATCGCCGCCCGGGGGCTTTCCTGCAGTCGTAAGGACCAGCGACGTACAGCATTAGAATAGTGCAAAGCTGATGCTGCAATAATGATGTCGCGTAGAAAGGAATACGTCTGAGACATAGGAATCAAGTCTCTGAAAGGGTTGGCACCACCATGAGGTGAATCGTAGATAATGAGATCTTGGCAAAAACGAATAGCATCTAGATTTGATTAGGAATGGAGTAGGGATCGAGAAGCAAGTCGGGTTTAGACTGACAGTAGTTGAGATAATACCGTGATGAGCCATCCAAATCCTGGAGTAGTGGGTCTGACAATGGGAATTTTAGTGAAAACACCAAGTCCTCATCTCCCTTATCTCTTTCAAATCGCGGGCCGGTAACAGCATCTACCTTGGCGTCTGATGAAATTCTGAAAGATATTGAAGTTGGAGGAGGGGAATGGACGGTAGGAACTCTCGTCTGATTTTGAAATGGTATTCTATCCACCCATTTGTAGAACTTGCCATAGCCAGGGCACTCCCGCCCAGCGCTGGCGCACTTAAGACAACCAGGGACGGAACGATCGCATCGCAGGCGAGAGCGACGGCAGTTGTGGCAAGCTTTTTGTGCAACCATGGGAGAGATTGACAGATAGGAGGTGTTTAAGATACCTAGTCTTAGGATATAGTGGTAAAGAAGTCTACGACTAGGCTAGCCGATGCTCGTCTGTCCTAAGCGGATCAAGCGGGATGGATTACGCATGGGCCGAACCGCGTTCTTTCACGCGCAGATCCGCGTCTCGGCTCAACGTCTGACTGATGATCCGATTCGGATCCTTAAGAAAGCTTTACAGTATGTCTCTCTTGTAACTGTGGTGTGTGCAAACTGACCCTCCCCCCTGACAAGCAAACAGTGACGAGGCATAGGTGACTGGATGATCTCAGATGTTCTGCGTACAATTATGTAATAGCGTGGGAAGGGTCATGATGTCGGAGGTACAGAGAGAAGAAAAAAGAGCTCTTACAACATGATTTGGTAAAAAATCGTTGCCAACTCCTTTAAGCTCGTGCTACGCCCAACGGCATCTAGCACTAGCACTTCATGCACACCTTGTGCGGTTTATACCGAAATAGGTAGCCAAGACACACACCGTGCATTTTGATGGGTCTGTAGTCTGTTCCGTAGCTTTTCCCGGGTCCGGATTCAGTATTCCATCCAATCACGTCCCTTTCCTACTTCCCCAGTATTCCTTAGGTTAGGTAGTATAACCCACAAGGTCAATTGCACAATTCTATGGGACGGTGGCCAAGATACATCTCTCGTATTTCACCATGTGTGACTCTGGTCTTGTGTAATAGTTTTGCGTCAGAAAGTCGTTATATAAACCCCTTAGCCATGATTCCAGTGACCCATACTCAAAGATTTCGTACAAATATGGCATTTAAGGGATTCTGCTTTGGCTAACTCGCTACTCACCTCCTCCCTTCAAGCCCACTCGACCCCGTGCCATGGACCAGCCTATCGCAGTCCATCACGAACCCATCCCAGACGTCAACCCCGAAACACTTGAAAATGGAACCACGGAATCTCCAGACAAGGCCGATATCGAACGGCTCGGTCGTCAGCGACCGGACGCCCTCGCTAATTGGGCGGCTGAGGCTGGTTTCGTTTTCGCGGTGGTCGCATCTTTGTGCATGAGCGAGTATTTCATCAGCGGCTTCAACATCGTCTTGCCCGCTATTACCGAGGCACTAGACATTCCGGAGTCGCAGCGGACCTGGCCGGCCGGCGTTATTAACCTGACTACCGCCGCTCTCCTCCTACCTTTCGCTCGCCTGTGCGCTCTGTACGGCGGCCGGATTGTGTTTCTGGGCGGCCATGTCTGGCTCCTGATATGGTCGATCGTGTGCGGCTTCAGCAAAACCCCCATCATGCTGATAGTGAGCCGCGCAATGCAGGGGATCGGAGCATCCGCTTTCCTTCCCGCCGGACTGGCTCTGTTGGGCCAGACGTATCGGCCGGGACCGCGGAAGAATCTAATTTTCAGCTTGTACGGCGCTGCTGCTTGCGTGGGGTTCTACTTTGGCATCATTATGGGCGCGCTCACCGGACAGCTTGCGAATTGGACCGTATACTTCTGGGTCGGATCTGCATTCGTCTTTGCCGTGTTGGCCACCGGCTTCTTCACCATCCCGCGCCACCTCGACCACGAGGGCTCCGACGTGCGCATGGATTGGTGGGGGGCATGCACGATCGTGCCCGGCTTATTGCTTGTGGTCTACGCGCTCACGGATGGCGGCAACGCGCCCGATGGCTGGCGCACACCCTACATTTATGTTACGTTTATCGTCGGCGTGCTTTTGCTCTGTGCCGCGGTGTATGTGGAAGGGTGGGTTTCCACGCAGCCATTGCTACCGGCCGACTTGTTTCGCGCGAAATACATGAAACGCGTTTCTGCGTTTTTGTTCTGCGGATTTGGCGTGTTTAGTATTTTCTTATTTTATGCTAGCTTCTAGTAAGTTACTCGCAAATTATTCCTATGACTCCTATCCCCAGTCGCCAAGCCAAGCGCGTGTACTGACTGCCGGAACCAGTATCGAAGATGTCTTAGATGCGACACCTTTGACAACGGCCGTATGGTTTATTCCTTTAGCCCTGGGCGGATTCATACTTGCGGTCACTGGAGGTTTCGTCTTGCATATACTCCCAGGCCAGATCTTACTCGCAGTCTCCGGGCTGGGCTACGTCCTCTGCGTAGTACTATTCCCCTTGATCCCCGCGCGAGAATCGAGCGACCTATCGACCAGCACCATCTATTGGGCGTACATCTTCCCGTCCATGATTTGCGGGACCATCGGTATCGACATCACGTACAACGTGACGAACATCTTCGTTACCACCGCCATGCCGCGACGCCTCCAAGCGACCGCCGCAGGTCTGATCGTTAGTCTTGGATATCTTGGCATGGCGTTCTGGCTCGGCGTGGCTGAGTTGGCCATCTCAACCTCGGCCCGGTCTCGGGATGACCTGGACCTCCGCGAAAAATACCAGATTGGGTTCTGGACCGGTACCGGATTGGCTGGTTTCACGCTCTGCTGCGCTGTCACCGTGCGCATCGGTCGGGCGTCGGCGGAGTTAACCGCAGACGAGAAAAACGAATTAGAAGGCGAAGCTGCAGCCCAACAGTAACACTAGATTATGGGCAGATACTCAATGAAATATAATTAGAGAATGGAGAGATTAGAGGTATAGATTCAATACCCATTTATATAGAACAACCTAACTCAATTGGACGATACTGCGCTTCGTTCATAGAACCACTGATAGCCGCCCAATGGGGCGCGGCGATGCTTGACGATAATGCTTACTGTGAGGTGCTCATAGACCGGATACGTAGCAGAATATCCCAAGCGTTGGTAAGAACTTATGACCAGGCCTCGAAACCAACGAACTTGATGTGGGTGGAGGGCCTGTGTGACTGGAAATGGAAGCGATGGTCTTTAAATTTAGAAACAATACCTTGTGACATGGACTGACTGGCCCGGACTTTGACGGAATTAGGGCTCAGCTTAACTACGAAGGCTATTGGGTTGCACAAGAGGCAGGTAGGTTAATCCGTGGAATGAATCAATCCTTATCCAAGGGGTACTTTGTTGCATCAAGGACAACGAAAAGGACGAGAAACATCATCAATAATAGGTTGTTGTATCTAGAAGGACCAAGAAAGACCAAGAGGTGAGGTGGGGGGATATATGATACATTTGATGATGTAAGTATCCCATGACATACTTACGATTGTGCATTGCCTCATGTGTGATGGGCTGCTGAGCTCTCATATTTATTGCCCATTTTATATAGCTACCCCCTGAGTATTTGATACCAGCTTTAACCCCTGTTATAGGCAATCTTGCCTCGCTGAAGATGAGACGATAACACACTTCTACTGACATAGCATCGGGCCAGTGCTGCAAGCTTTAAGGACGGTAGTCAATGAGGCAAATTCTCTGAAAATGTACCTTAGGTAGGTATTTATGTCATTCAAAATACCAAACGTGACAGAGTATAGTGCTATTTTATGCTGTACAGCATGCCATGTCATCCTTACATTATCTGAAAGTTCTATTAAACCATTAGGTTGCTAGGATTATTATCGATCGAAAAGAACGCCCCAGAGCACTTAATCCCCGCTTAACACACACTCTTACGCGCCAGTGTATGGAAATAACTATATGGGAAGTGAATAATAACCTGGTTTACTGGATGTTGGAAGTGCAGCATAAAGACGGAGATTTAAATCACTTCGATTGGGTGTACGCAAGGCACAATAAATGCATACATGCACAAGGTGGAGTTAACACACTTCGCTGATAGGTAATCGCATGGATAAATGTTATGCCTAAGGAGCTGGATATTAGAAAGGGAAATCGACAATCACCAACACAACGCTATATTCTCTAAGCTAGGTACCTTATAGTAATCAGCCGCTGCGGAGATGGTTCAACTCGCGAAACACTACATATCCCATAGCTAAGAAACGCCACTGCTTAGTACGTAATCCTAAACTCGATATCCGCATCATGGCCGGGATTATAGAGCACTTTCAGGTCGTTCTTCCATTGATAAAGGCACGAACCAGCAGCAGAACGGATGCCGAATACGTTAAGCTCGATGAGATGGCACTCGTAGCTCTCCTCGTCGTAAAAGACATCAAAGGTGAGCCCCTGGGAAATCAGGAGATCATGGATCTGCTCTGTTATTCCCGGTACTTTCTCCACTGCGCCATTGATTATCGTTAGGATTTGGCAGCACTTAGACGTAATCTGGCGCGAGACACGGATAGCCTCTTCTTTGCTCAGGTCTTTCAGGAGCCACGGCTTGTGCCATTGGTACTGGCTGATGGCGGCTACGTTTAACACCGTTCCAGGCCTTGTGGGCGGGCAGAAGATGCGGTATTCGCGTGCCGGTATGATTCGCGGGTTGAAGGGTAAGAAGAATAGTTGAAAATCCTCCGGCGCGCCGTTGTTGGCCAATGCATTCCGGGCACGGGTGGAGGTAACTAGACGTAGAATAATATCTTTTACCGAGTGCAGCGACAATTGCCCCGGTACTCTTTGGACGCCGTCCTTGGCCGAACAGGCATCCAATCGCATGAAAAGCCCAGAAGGAGGAAATTTCAATCCTTTGAAATATGGTTCAATTGTCTGCGATACTTCTTCCTGGTATGTCAAGTTGACACGGCCAGCAGGGATAGACGCATTAGTAACTTCGAGTAAGAACTTCGCGTTCCAGCCAGAGAGGGAGATTACTTGACAGTCTGAATCCTTGAGACAGCGGGTCCCAAGAATGACTGGTAACCAAGCCTTGAAGGAATAGGGGCTCTCCGTGGGCACGAGCTGGTTCGGGCTGTCTCTCGCGGGGTGGTAACACGTGTTGAACTGGTGGGCATAAGTGGAAGTTCGAGGTGTTGATATCTGGTCCTGGAGGACCTCTTTGTAGTCGACCCGAACAAACTTAATCATGCTGCCTCTCCTAGTGCTAGTGCCGAGGGTAATGGAGATGTGGTTAGGTGGACGAATATAATTGAAGACTTGAAAGGGATCTCGCTATGGATTCAGTCTTTAATTAAACACCAAAGTTTGCCTAAGACAGGCGGTGATTGAAGTTGAATAGGCAAAAGAGTGCTTGCAGTCAAAAGGCTCCATCCTCTGAAATATGTCTGGTACACTATATGCATTGCACCTACCTAATTTGTCCTACAGACCGTTTGCTGTGATTCTGTTTGCCTTGATATACGTACCTAAGGTACTGACTTACATGTACCTATGGTAGATGGCAGGAAGACTCTTCAATCGTCTCTGGACCAAAGCTTGGGTGGCAAGAGTAACACACCTCTAAGTATTCTCCACGTCCACTAGCACAGATACTTTTTACCTATGACGCGAAAATAAGCAAAATCAAAACTCATTTCCTTCATTTAAGCCAGTGGTAAGCCTACCAAGACGTCGGCTTCACATAATTCAGCATCGTTTTGCTCCAAAGTTCGTTCCCGCTGATATGGAACCTGAGTACTTGTAGGCAAGTACCTGGTAAGCTCTTAACACCGGAGTATATCTCTGTGCCAGGATGCCATCGATTAGTATCCCTTCATTTTCATTTATAAATATCTTAGTAGGTTGAGACTAAAAAACCTTGATAGGCAGCATTTACAATTATGAGTATATTTTTTGGGGGGCTATAAATAACTCTGGCTGTGTATCATTAACGAGGTGGCACTGATCACAGGTATGACTCGCAGACATTTCATCCACATACATCCACTCGTTACTTACTGCCTCGTGTCTAGGCGGTTCATCAGAAATTGGCTTCGCGGCAGCTAAGATCCTAGTCTCCAAAAACGCCACCGTCCACGTCCTCGACATGAACGAGTCCAACGGCGCCAGTCCGGGGGATAATAAGCCATGGCAGTGATGGCCCAAGTTTCACTTCCACCGGCGCAATGCAGCTTCATGGGCCGAGCAGCTTGCCGGCTTCCGTTTAATCGGGCGCGTGGACATGGTGTTCCCCAACGCCGGCGTATCCAAAAAACAGGACTATTTTGCACGTGAATCTTTTGCCGATGACCAGGAATCTAGCTACGCGAATATACTGGATGTTAACCTGGTCGCTGTCCTGCACACGCTGACGCTAGCGCGATGGAGCATGCGCACGCATGGGGCCAAGGATGGTAACGTCGTGATCACTCTCAGCACGGTGGCCTACGCGCCGGAACGATCGCTGTCGTTTTTTTCGCGGTACGTAAATTCCCACTCGTGGGCCTAGTGCGAGCGCTACGATGCTGGTAGAAAAGGGTATCAGATCAATGGCGTCGCGCCAGCCGCAACGACACCTCGTGGCGCCCATCACCGCCATGGGCCTGCCGATCAGCGACGCGATGTTCATGGGGCGCGCGCTGTACGCGGCGACGGCGAAACAAGACCGCAGGGTCGAGGTGTATGATCTTTAGCCGAGAGGCGGTCAAGAGGAGCGGTGGAACGGGCGGGTCATCCTGACTTCGGGTGACACGTATACCTAGCTGGAGAGTTCCATTTCGGATCTGAGATAGAGATAGTATTAGTATTACTTTGGAAAGGAGAATCTACGCTAACCAGAGCGCAGTAGGCGGCCACGGACTTGGTGAGAATCGCAAGGAATAGTGAGATTGGCAGTCTAGAGTGTCCTATAGTTGAGATGCACACGGTATTTCATTGAAACCGGCAGTCGTGTCATTAATATGCTCACAGCTATTCCGTATTCGCGATACATACGCTGTATGGATTAGCTAAGCATGCCCGGTATATGCATTAATTGCTATAGTTGCAAACGTGGGAGCGGGAGGTTCTTATCGGCTGACCCAGACCCCCAGACCCCTCATGATACCTATCTACTCGGCTGACTGTTTGGCTGACTGTTTTTATGCTTCGACGCACTCTTTAGAATGAGCTGCGCGACTTTGGCCAAGCGCTTGTTTCATCATCCGAAGTTCACCGCCAATCTACCATGAAGCATGGACACTGAGCAGGCTCATGACGATGCCTCGACGCGAGGCATGCGTCGTCGGGCGCATCCAAAACGCGCGATCCTGGCTCTCTTGGCTTTGCTGCTTTTGGTCAATCTGGCCGCCAGTCTGTACCAACTTCCTTTGAACAGGGTCATTGAGAGACGCTTCTGCCGAGAATATTACAATGAAAATGATCCATCTGTCATCGATAACGATGGAAATATCGATGAAAAGCTTTGCAAGATAGACGCCGTGCAGCAGAGGTTAGCATGGCTGATGGGCATCCTGGAGACGTTATGGATTGTTGGTGGTCAGTTTGAACTGTCAAGACACACTGCCAGGAGTCTTCTATTACGAGTAAAACTAACACCCTGGTTAAGATTTTGTAATGACCATCCCACTCGGGTTTGTGGCCGAAAAATATGGTCGCCGGACTGGCCTCTGGCTGAATATTACCCCGAGACTATTCATGCTCACTTGGACTATCGTGATTGGATATTTCGAGGAGCACTTGCCCCTCAAAGCTCTCGTCGCCGGTCCCACGCTTTCGATCCTCGGGGGGGACTGCGTTTTCAATTCTATCGTTTATGCTTCAGCGGCGAGCTTAACAGATGATAACGTTATCAGGTAAGCTTCACGCTTTAATGCATTCTCCGTTGGCTGATTTGGTGTTGTAGGGCGACATATTTTAGCTGGACAAATGCTGTGTCGTACGTGGTAACATTTGTTGGCCCTGGTTTAGCTGGCGCAACCATGACTCTGAACTTGTTACTCCCGCTTTGGATCGGTATATGTCTTCTGCTTTTGGCCATCCCCATCATAGGACTTATTGAGGATCCGACGCACACCCCGCGGATGGCAGAGGACGAGCAGCGCCGGCCACTTATTTCGTCACCAACTCTTAAAGCTCAGACGTCCAAAGCATCTCTATTCTCACCCGTAACCGAGCGCATCCGTACTCTTCATTCTATCATTAGGAGCCATCCTCGGAACTTTGCTCTTCTGCTTGCTAGCTTTTTCCTTACCTCGCTCGCAAGTTCCGACACCAAACTCCTAGCTCAGTATATATCGAAGCGGTACCATTGGATGTTCGCATGGGCGGGCTATCTCCTATCCGCGAAAGCCATCGTAAATTTCACGCTCCTCACAATCGTGATTCCAGGAATTCTTCGATCTAGGAGTACGTCTAACCCGACTCAGTCTCGATCATTGCCAGACAGAGATAATGTTCGTTACGCCCGCATCTGTCTGGCAGTCTCCGTTCTAGGTGCACTGGCTATTGCGTCCTCGGTCACAGTTTGGCTCTTGATCCCGTCACTCCTACTTTACTCGCTTGGAGCTGCTCTACCAGTCTTCACATTAGGATTGCTGAAATCGCCATCGGTATCGCCGAAGGATAGCGACGAGCCAAGTAGCCCGATCGCGAGCGGGGCAGAAACGCATATTTTCTCTATTGTCATGATGGTCAAAACCCTGGGTTCTCTCATAGGTGCCCCTTTAATGGCAACCTTATGGGTTCGGGGTATCGCGACAGGAGCACTTGGCGTGCCTTATTTAGTGAGCGCAGCTCTCTACGTAACCGCAATTGTCGTCTTTGCTGGGGTGAGAGTGCAATGAAGTTAGTGAGAACTCAGATGGATATTTTCTGCTAGGTACGTTCTTGATTTAGAATTCGTTTTATGGCAGCCGACTCAGGTAAGGCGGGACACGAACATAATCTCCATATCTCAGCTGCCGCAAGCCGAGTGACGCCATTGACTCAAAGAAACGCCAATGAACGTATCGATAGGGTTGAACTTGGAGAAGAAATGGAAAAGGAGACTCAATAGTGGGATGCCTAAACAAGCTACTGGAACCTTGGCAACTCTAAAAATTGGAGCTTTTTCACAAGCTTTGCTAGTGCGTCCAATGATGTCAATGCATGTCTCGTTTTTGGGTTCGTATCACAGAATCTTAATGTGCTTTCATTCCACAGCTTCTCTTTGTCTCCTTCAGCATCGTGACGACAGCAGCATTTTATCATCCTTTTTGGGGGGTTTTCCCATTAGCTGGCGCTTTACTAACCTTGCGCTATTGTGTTTCCTACTGGGATACACCGGCGAGGTGACGAACAGGAGTCGCGATCAAAATGGCGAGCAGTCAACCGCGTGGTGAAGCCACTAATTATTACAACATGCAACAAGGATCGAATACGTACGGCCAGCCTCCGTACGGCCAGCCTCAGTATGAGCAGGCTCAGTATGACCAACCCGGCGCTCCTCAAGGACCAGCCCCAAACTACGCAAATGGCTACGGTAACGAGAAACCCATGTTCGATCAAGCATTCAAGCTTGAACGCCCGAAGTACAACGATCTCTGGGCGGGCATCCTCGTGTGTTACGTTACTCCTCATTAGGATGTATGGTAGCTAACCCCTCCTTAGTTCCTTTTGGTCGTCGCAGGCTTCGTTGCCGTCTCGGGAATAGCAATCAAGGGTTATGGTCAGTGAAACCACTACTTTAGCACGGCCTATCTTGAGTCTAACTGCTCGCAGCATCGAACAAGAGCTTCCAAGGAGGATCTATATATGATTCTGGGTCTACTGTCGGACTCAACACAAATACGTTGATTCTGTTTGTCTTTTGCCTCTGCGTCGCTACCGTCTTTAGCTATGTCTATGTACTACTAGCCCGCCAGTTTCCCAAGCAGTTTATCTGGATAACGTAAGCCATAACCCCTCTACAGCATCTTCAGATAAGACCCGGACTTACGGTGATGATAGTGGCATTCTCAATATTGTCTTTGGCCTCGTCACAGCCATCTACATGCTCTCTCGGCATTACTATTCTGGGGGCATCGTATACTTGATATTTGTCGCCTTCCTAGTCTTTGCCTTCATTGTGAGTTCAATGCATTCATGTTTATTGACAAGTCTGCCCACTGACCGCCTCAGTCCTGGATCCCACGGATTCCGTTCAGTGCTCTGATGCTCAAGACCGCCGTCGATGTTTCTAAGAACTACGGCCATGTGTATCTCGTCAGCGCGCTTGGTGGCCTTTGCGCCACTGCCCTTGCTGCATGGTACTCAGTCACATTCGTCGCCGTATATGCTAAGTGGTCACCTGGCCAAAACCCGGCATGCTCAGAAGGGGGTTGCAGCACCGCTAAAGTTACCGGTCTTATCGTGTTCATCACGTTCGCCATGTACTGGATCTCGGAATGGCTGAAAAACACCATCCACACAACCATCTCCGGGGTTTACGGCTCTTGGTACTTCCACCCTCACAACCTTCCTAAGGGAGCCACGCGGGGCAGCCTTCGAAGAGCACTGACGTACAGCTTCGGTTCGATCTCACTCGGCTCGCTACTTGTAGCTATCATCAACTTTTTGCGTCAGTTATGCTCCGTTGCTCGACAGAATGAGGCAGCGCAAGGCAACATCATGGGTGTCATTCTGTTTTGGATTCTCGGATGCCTTATTGGAATACTAGATTGGGCGGTACAATTCCTCAACCGATATGCCTTCTCTTACATCGCCCTCTACGGCAAGCCGTACGTGGCCGCAGCTAAGGACACTTGGAACATGATAAAACAGCGCGGTATCGATGCTCTCATCAACGAATGCCTCATCGGTCCTGTCCTATCCATGGGTGCGACGTTCGTAGGCTACGCGACAAGTTTGCTAGCCTATTTGTATCTTGTAGGTGCCTCCCATTTCACAATCATACAGACTCTGAGATCATATACTTATTTCAATACTCTAGGTGTTTACTAAGCCGGCTTACAACTCTGACGGAGGCTACACGCCAGGTGAGTCCATACACTCCACATTCACACACTTCAGTGGACCGGCTGACTTTAGATATATATAAAAGTTGTGGTGGCCTTCGCATTCCTCATCGGCTTGCAAATCTGCAATATCTTCACAACACCGATCAGCAGCGGCATCGACACAATTTTTGTGGCAACTGCGTGGGAGCCCGGCGCATTGATGCAGAATCACCCGGACCTGTACGATGCCATGGTTCATGTCTACCCTCAGGTCCAACAAGCTATACATGCTTGAGCATTAAGTATCACTCCTTTTTTTTCGAAGGGGGATTTGGTTATAGGAAGACTTTGGTTCTGCCGCAAGCAACGTTTACAGTGGTTGGATGAGATCAGTTTACGACATATTAATTGGATACGAGAATGGATTCATAGATTTTAATATTATCTTGCTTCAACGTTGTTCTACTTGTGATATTTGATTCAATGGCGACGGACTTTTTCGTGGGTAGCATGATAATGACAAAATTGCAGGTGGCCACCAGCTGCTCCCAGCTGGCTTTGACCTTAATTTTGAGGCTATTATCATTACCATTATTATTATCATTACTATTACCATTATAATCATTATAATAATAATATTAATAATAATTTAATTTATATAAAAAATTAATAATTATAATAAATAAAATAAATATAAATTTAAAATATATAATATATAATTATATAAATTAAATTAAAAATTAAAAATTAAAATAAAATAATAAAATAAAATTTATTATTAAAATAATAAATTTTATATATATTATAATTTCTTATTATAATTATAACGTATTTAATAAATTAATCCATTGTAAATTTAAGACGCTTCGGAGATTTTTTTTTATTTATTATAAGATTTAATAAGTAAACCCATTGAAAGCCCTTGTAATTACAATGCTTTTCAGCGCCTTACGCGCTGTAATTACAGCGGTCTTGCAAGAATCGGCCTAATTTTGCTCCGCGATTTTGTTTTGTCGGGTACGCACTAATGTAGCACCGTAGTCTTTCGATGGATTGCATAGTTTAGGTACCTACTAACTGAAATAAGTTAACCTAATATGTCCCCCGAACTGGTTCTGGTTAGCGTAGGTAGCGAGAGAGGTGAAGATGCGGATACGACAGGAGTCATCTTTTGTTTACAGTCGCACTGTGCAAAGAGTCAACCACCAGGCAACAATGCGTCCTCCTCCAAGCTATAACAATAACTCAGCATCTATAAAATTACGGGTTCCGACATTGATGAGATTGTGTATGCGACATAAACAGCCATTCATCTGTGTCACTTTGCTATTGCGCCATGCCCAACAGTAACCCGTTCTCATCGCTGTTTAACCAGCAGGCCTTGACCGCTCGGCTAGCCATCCTCCGGCCGGCGGCTGAGCACGATGCATCTATCCAGCTCAGCCTTACGGAGGCCGTCCTGAAGGACACTTCGTATGAGTGCATCTCGTACGACCGCTCCACGCCGGAGGCCATCGCCGACGTAGCTACTATCTCAGTCGACGGTGAGGAGCAGCTCGTCCCCAAGGCCCTAGAGAGCGCCCTGCGCACCTTCCGGCGCAAGGAGCGGCCGCGGACACTGTGGGCGGACCTGTTGGTCGGTCGCACTATCGAGGAGCGCAGCGCGCAGGCTCCAGCACAACGGCACGTGTTGCAAAATGCAGAGCGCACGCTGTGCTGGCTGGGCCCCGATCAGGAGGGCAAAACGGCCGAGGCGTTCAAGACAATCCACGAGATGGCACGGCGCTTTTCAGCGGCGTGCACCAAGGTGGGTATTAGTACCGATATAAGCATCGCGCGGGCCACCATACAGCAGCTTACCGGCCTCCGTTCGGAGCTGAACAGTTGCTCGTATAACGACCTGAACTCTTTCGACTTCGCGCACTGGGATCTGATCTACAACATCTTCGGGTCGCCGTACTGGCAAACCGTCCAATGCATCTCGGACATCGTGCTGGCGAAAGCTCCCATCGTGGCGTGCGGGCGCAGCAACATCCCATGGCACGCATACATCGCGGCGTCGCGCGCCATGCCCTTTTACCACCACCAGTTCTTCAAGGTGCCGTTGCTGCCGCACGTTATGAAGGGCTTTGACATCGCGAACCAGATCGAGATCGCCGAGCGGCGACGCCGCCTCAACGAGTCCGTCGAGTTGCTGCCCATGATCCAGACGGCTCGCGACTGCGGTGCCGCCGACCCGCGCGAAAATGTTTTTGCGATGTTGCTGATCGCGACGCCGTCCGCGCGTACCAAAATCCACGGCGCGGGCCCGCAGCCCCTGCCGGCCGTCGACTACGGCAAGAGCGCACAGCAGGTCTTCACCGAGGCTGCGCGGTACTCGATTCTCGAACGCCAGGACTTCATGTTATGGTATGGCGATCGCCCGCCGTGCGCGAAGCGCATGAAAGGGCTGCCGAGCTGGGTCCCGGACTTTGGCGCCGTGGCGCCGAAGATTGGGGGCTTGTTCGATCCGAATAAGGGCATGCGCGGCTGGTGGGATGCTATACAACCTGCGTCGGCGCGGAAGCCTATTATTATTACCTCTTATCAGCCCTCCACCCCCTCTATATCTGCTTCTACTACTTCTACTTCTCCTTCCTCTCCCGAAGGCGAAAAGCTAGCGCTTCACCTGCAAGCCCGCCCCCTCGACCGCATCGTCCACGTATCTCCGATCTTCAATGCGGGCAATTGCCGGCGTCTCTGCTACACCGAGTTCCGCGACCTTCCCGCGGCGCCCACGTCCGACACCGCAACCCGGTTTTGGCGCACGCTGATCCTGGATTCGGGCGACGATCGGCCGGCCTCGTCCTCGCTGCGCGACGCGCCGGCGGCACCTGCCCAGCTTGAGCAACACTTCGCGAGCTTGCTTGCTGAAGAAACGATCCTGCACCAGCTAGGCTGCTCAACGGTAATCGAGTTACAGACGCCGGAGAACGCGGCGCGCATGCAAGCCTCCCCTGAACTTATGAGCTACGTGCCGCGGTGCGGGCAGGCGGCGCCGTACGAGGCGCTCCTAGCAAAAAACGCGGCGGGCCGGCGGTTCTTCCGCACGGCGGAGGGCCGGTTCGGGATGACAGCGATCGAGGACGTCGGGGCGGCGGACAGCAGCTTGCTGAGCGAAAAGGCGGCGGCCGAGGAGACCAAGGCCGGGCTGGGCCGGTTCATGAACGATCCGATGACCCGCGGTATGCTGGAGAGCTTCCAGCAGTACCTTTCCGAGCGGGATCCGCAGGCCGCAAAGGTGGCGGCGCAGGCGATTAGGGGGGAGCTTACGGGGCAGATGGCGGAGGGGAAGAGGCGCACTGATGGCGGCGTGCAGGAGGGCGACTTGGTGGTGGCCTGTGTCGGAGGGTTCTTCCCGTATGTGCTGCGGCCGCTGTCTCGAGGCCAATCTCAGGAGGAAACAGAGGCAGGTGAAAGAGGCAAAAATGACCAACCTGTAGAGAACTCGTCTGAGGACGATGGTTCAACGTATGAGTTCGTGGGTGAATGCTACCTCCATGGGGCCATGGACGGTGAGGATTTTCAGACAACGGGACTGCTTGGGCGGAGGTATTTTAATGTAGACGTGTCCAAACTTGTGGATATTACGATTGTATAGGCCCATACCTTGAAGCATGGGGAGGTATGAGCTTAAGGGAGAAAAAACTCAGGTCCTTAAAAATAGAAGCATCAAGATGTCCCCGTTCGAAGAATTTTACGTGTCCTAGCAAGAAAAGGGATATATTATAGCAACTCCTTTTACCTTCCGCTGATGCGTTAATGGCTCAATAATAATCTTTAGGTATGTGTAACTTGATTGGCAAGAGCACGAAGTTTTGATCTTAAGGATTCCGGGTTCGAGTCCCGGCGCGCACTGCTTTTCTCCTGCACCTAGATTTCAGCTAAGTTCTGGTTACTCATATCGCAAAAACCAGCCCATGCATTTATGGTACAAACCCCAGATCGCCTCCTTTTGTTTATGATATAGTTCCACGAAGGTCATGAACAGTGCGAAGCAGCGCACAATGACATTAAACAGCAGACATGTGCTAATATGAACGCAATGCAACACCACGCAACATCTAACATACACAAGCTATTAGCCCTGGATAAAGGATTCCCTCTCGGCTCAGTGAGCTAAACATCACCTCTTTGCTAATGCACTTTCCTTTCCGATCTCGCTCATATACTGTCCGCATCCTCGTTTTTTGGCCAGGTATATCAAGCCAGCAAAGACAGTTGAACCACTCTCTCCCTAGCTCCACCGTGTCTTGAAGGTGGATTTTTGGTTTCCCGCGGTACGCCGATAACTCCGCCACATGGACAAACATGAAATATGGAACAATAGTTTGTTTTCTCGTCAATTACCTCACTCTTTCTTGTTTTTGCTGTGGAGGACCTACTTCTTCTCCTCGAAGTAAAACTTGCCCAGCTTCTCGCCGTCTTTCGAGTTGCCTAGAATAGGGGCACGCGTGCCCTCGCCACCGTCAAGACGCTCTCGTACAATGCGCTCGGCTGCTTCTCGCGATGCGGGCCCGCCAACGCCCTCGCGCAGAGCACTAGTACGTGGTTGGCCGGGCTGGACCGGCACAGGTCCGCGGGTTGTGGTGTCAACGAAAATATCGTCATCGGAAGTACCGACGTGTCCGCCGCCGTCCACCGAGACGCCGTCGACGTACTTGGCTTGGCGCGTCTCTGCTGCGGCTGACGCGCTAACGGGGGTATCGCTGCCGACGTCACGCATCTCGCGATTGCGCAGCATGGCTTCCTGGCTGAGACCGGAACTGCTGCGCTCGAGACCCCAGACACCAGTAGCACCGGTGGTTCCCGGCAGAGGTCGACGGTGGTAGATGGGGCCGCTAACAGTGCTGTTGGCGCCCTCGCCAAACCCGACAAGACTGGCGGTGCCATCATCGCTCATGCGATCCTCAAAGCCACCAACGGAACGGCTTGCGATGTCTTCGTCCATGGGATCGATAGCGCCCGAGTTGGAATCGACGTCCATGGTACGGTAATTGGTGTCCATACTCATGCTGCCATCCTCGTCGACCTCGGTCAGGTCCGCGTCCATCTCCTCGCTGTCAAATTGCTCGCCCGCCTCGGCCGTCGTCCGCGCGCCGACACTACCCGTCGCCGATGCCGTGCCAACCGTGCTCATCTTCGTCACCGCCACCGGCTGCCCGTTCGAGTCGAAGTACGCGGGCGTCAGGGGCGCCGGGGCCTGCTGCGTCGTGGAGGCGGGTGTCGTCTGCGGCAAGTTCGCGTTGCCGTGCTGGTTAGGGGCGCGCAGCGTGGACACGCGTTCAAGGCCGGCTAGGCGGCTAATGCGGTCCGCTCGTTCGGCTTCTAGGCTGTTGGTCGACGATTGGTGTTGGTGGCCGCGGGGACCTCCGAGGCCTTGGAATGCATGGCCGCGATGGCCATCCTTGATGGCGGTGGTCGAGAGTGCGGACAGTGAAGTCGTGGTGCTGGTGGGAGTGCCACTGTTGATGGTCTTGTTTTAGCATATAACATGGAAAGGGATCAAGATCGTGTTAGCTTAGAGACAAGCACGTACGGCATATCGCTTGGGGTGTCCGGATTGGACGGCGGTGGGGGGATGTTAATCAGCATCGGCGCGGTTTGCTGCTGAGACATGCTTGCTGTCGTTGGCCTGTCAAACAGAACGTGGTCGAGGGCGAGACAGATGTAGGTTCCGATTCGATGCGAATCGCGAGTTCAAGCTACCAGAGACGTGGCAGATAGCGAATGGGGAAATATGGCACGATGATGGTGTGGTGGGAAGTATAACAGAGGGTGGGGGTAAGAAGAAAAGTGAACAAAGAGTTAAGGTGATGGATGAAGTCTATACGAAGACACCAATTATTGGTGGAGGATGATTTGATTCTTTGTTGACAATGGGCTTACGATGATCGATGATCAATGATCGGCCAACTTTTTGATGAAGAAGGGGAAAAAAGAAATATGTCTAAGGCTGGTTGCCTAACCTAGAGCGTTCTGAGGTTGCAGGTCTGTTGTTGTGTGTTTGCTCCCGAACTCCAGTTATCAACTACCTACCTAGGTAAAGTGCTACGTGCAGGCAGTGTGCAGCGTAGGTACAATACAGCTAAGGTGGGGGATGGGAGATGACGTACCTAGGTAGGTTGGTCATCGATCTCAATAGGTTCTAGCTCCGATTTAGTCTTCTTTAGAGACCTAATCCTATATCACGTGTATGGCCCGCTCTAGAGACGCTCATGTCCACGCATCTCTTAGGTACCTGAGTACCTGAATGGCAATACACACAAGTACAAGGTAATGTGAGAGCCGAGATGACTATAACTGCCGGCAAAATTTTCTAAAGCAGACTTACGACACTTGACAAGTAACTAATGACATCAGGATTAAAGCAATGGCTATCGATTACCGGGTCTCACGTACGTTCGACAGGGACGTATCTAAACATTGTGGAAAGAGAGGCGTTATAGCCGTAAAAAAGGTTAAAGTGATATCTCTATCAATGGTATCATTGGTATGATCACTTTGGGAGAAGATGCGGCGGTATGAGAATGGAAAGATCAACCTGGTAGTAGCTGCCATAATAAACTAAAAATAAATACTGTATCTTCACAAACAAGACAGGTGGTAGGAGAAGATATAAGACTGGACATTTAGCCCCTAACCATTCGGCTGGCACGTCCCATATAATGGCACCCGATTCCCCGGGAATCTGCTAGTATGGTATAAGTAAAGCCCCAGAGGTGATATTGCTAAAGTAGCGCCATGAACGTCCAGCCTGAGTATGTCAACGACAAAGCTTTAGAAAACATTGGTCAGCTCTTACAGTGACGCTCTCAATCACTACTTACCCTTGAAGGAAGGCACAAGTCTGACGTTCCGAAGTAGTCAGCAGGTAATGGTAGATGGTAAATACCTACTCAAGTAGACTTTAAGTAAGATGAAAATGCCTGTGTATAAACGCATGGCCACAAGAATAGTGGCAGGAGTGAGAAAGACTGTACATACTTATGAAGCAGGGAATATTAACTATTGTGGTAGACAGCCGTCATGATCATAACAGAAAACTCTCATCGCATTGAAGATACCTAGTTATACCAGTCTGTTACCATCTTAAATCGTGGCGACTTCATATTCATTTCCCCCACCTGTAAGATTGACAGAGGACCTCAAAAAACATCAGGAGTGAAGTCGACGACCTGCACTTTCTCGACAATATCCTTGATACTTGCAACGAACTCCTTATGAGCAGGGTCTTCCTCGAGGTAGTACTTTCGATCCTCCTCGGTCTCAAACTGGGCGATGAAGGCATGCGTCAAGCCATTCTGATCGTGTAGCTCGTTAGGAAGTACGGTCGGGCAGCCATACTGGAGGTAGGTAGACAGAATGAGGCTCACCTGAAGGCCCTCAGGGCTGTTATCCTTGCCCCCGCCGAGGAACCTGACGTAGTTCTTCTGGGAGGTGGGGTGAATGCATTCCGTGCTCAAGGCCAGCATTCGGCTGCAAGCCTGTAAAGAGTTAACCTAACCTGGAATCTGTTGACTTGAACTCCAGTCTTACAGCCTTGTCCTCGTCGGTGGGGACAAGATCCTTGAACTTGAAGAGGACGATATGATAGATGGCCATGTTGCAAGATGTCCAGTTGTTTTTGAGTGTTACGAGCAAAAAGAGGAGGTGCATGGGGCAAAGCAAGAAATATCAAGTTAACCATTCTACCTATGCAAGAAATCAGTGCTACTTGATATGCATTGATGAGTTATGCATCTAAATGGAAGGGTCCTAGGGTTGTACCAGTGGCGATAAGGTTCGCGGGAAACTGACTGAGGTCCTTGCCGACGGACAATTCCTCAATTGGTAAATACCCAACTCATTAGTCCCAACTCCTTCACTTTAAACATCACCTATTATCGTCTATCGACATCTCGAGCACGCAACACCCGCAAAGATGCGAAAACTTGATGTTTCGGATGATGGAGAGCTGGAAGAGTTGGAGGACAAGACCGAAGCACTGACGCTTCATTCCAAACGGACAGAAAGGGCCCGCAAAAGGCAGGCGAAGAAAGCCAAGCCCAATCGTGATCCGCGAGATCCTCTGGCTTTACCGTATGAGCTTATCCTGGAGATAGTCAGTCTCCTGCGTCCGAGTGACATCTTCAATCTCGCACGCGTCAGCAAAGCTTACCATGGATTCATTACTGGAGAGCAACATCGCATCTCTCGAAATATCACTGGGTGGCGTTACGCATGCCTTTCTAAATGTTTTCGCCTACCTGTCCTCATGGAAAACATCGAACCGAGCATTCGCGACCTTGTGCAGAACCCCAAACGGCAGGACATCCTCACCATCCACAAAAAGCCCTACCAGCATATCCAAGCTCCCGATCCAGCAGAGGTCTGCACTTGTCTCACTTGCCTGTTGCGATGGTCGTCCCTCTGCTTAATCGTCGATTTCGCTCACTGGCAGCGCAACCTGGACATAGGGGAACCGATTCCCGTGATCGCGCGGGGCAAGAATCCGGAATGGAACCAGGTTATAATAGTCTCTGCTGCAGCCATCGTTCGGAAAGCCTTACGAAACCCACTGTGGCATGCCCGGCTACTGGAGGTCCACTTGGACTCAACGACACGGTCCATCCGCCGCCAGTCGGCAAACAGAGGCAATAAGCGGCGGCGTTTCCGTATGTCGAAAGAAGAGATGGAGTCGGGTTGTGATCTATTTCTAGAGAGAAGCGGCCCGCCGAGTTTCGACTTCCCTTTCCACCGAGATAATTACTACATGCTGGAAGCCTATCTCCCGAACAGGGGCTGGAATGCTGACCGCCAGTGTTGGATGTATGTGGGGGCTGAGCAACATGATATAGATCTTCAGTACATCGTCAGGTGCGCCGAAAGACGACCGACAAAATGCGACTACTGAAGCGAAGGCGTAACACTCGAATACCAAGAACGCAATCTCCCAATGCCAGCTTCGTATTGTCCGTCCATATTTCTAGAGAGATTGATTGTGAAAAGGCTAATAAGAGGCATACCCACCTCAATTCGCCTACTAACCCATCGCCCACAGTACCCCCGGGACCAAGATACCTAAATGTTCCAAAATTGGCGCTTCTTTCTAATACCTCGACCCAACGTAAGATTCGGATTGTCGCAACGGACCTCCTCGACCCAAAACTGCACATGCGCCCTTGCGAAGAATAAGAAGGTCAGGATACTACTCAGCTCTCCAAGTAACTCTTTTTCCAATGGACTCACTGCGGGTGGTGAGCAGGCTGCTCTGTGGGTGGTTGCAAAATAATACTTGCAAGTCCCGCCTTCAGACTACCAGCGCGTTCTTCTAGGCGCGATCGAGCTCGGGGCGGTCGGTGGGTGAATCGGAAAAAGTTCCGTATAGTACAGGCTCGATCATGGACTGGAGTCTCTGATTCAACGGGGAGCGAAGGCGACGGGCCAGGGGATGGCGTGGGAGCTGGCGTGGGAGCTGGCGTCCTCGCCATAGGTGCGATTGCGTTGTGATACATCTCCGTCGCCATCTGACGGTCGGTAATCTCGTCTTCAACCTCGGTTTCGGAATCGGAATGATGTTTTGATAGCGATGATGACGTTGTCTTTGCCAGCATGCGGCTAGATTGAGACGACTGCTGTTCCGGGTCCCATGATTTCCTGCGCGGACAATCCAGATCGATCAGCTGCGTTTTGGCCTGGTATTGCTGCCCCGTCTGCGCAGTGCCTTGAACAATAGTTGCTTCGAACGTGGAATCGGAAGGATATGTAACGCTACTCCGAATGGACACCCGATTATCACGGTCAGACCAGTTGCTGTACGCAGAATTTCGGTTCTGCGATCGGCCAAAGCCCCACCTTCGGGAGCTAGAAATCGCATGTCGTCCTGGATCGTGGACCGACGGCGTGATGTATGAGGGAGAGCGGATGGATTCGATAGCAAGGTCGTGATGGGTATCCATGATGTCGAGCTTAGTTTACCCAGACTACCTAACTACGCGATAAGCTTTTATTCGCCCTCGCGAATGGCAAATAGAACGGAGCATGCGACCCCCCATACGAAAGCGTCACCAAAAAGAAATAATGTTATTGGTAGGACTCGAAAGGCGATGAATCAGGGCCCCCGACGTGTTTTCACCTACGTGGCATATCTATATGCTATTTATATATTATTCTTCGCCATTCACCATTTCTCGTCCATGGCGAGGTCGTTTCGCACCTTTATCCAATGCGCGAAATTATCCACTTTGGGGTCTCGTTTGCAAAAACTGACTACCTACCTACCTAGGGCATCCACTGTCTGTTCATCTTATTTCCACGAATGCATGACACTCATCACATTCTCCATGTGGGACAAACTCAGTGGTTTCCCCTCCTCTTTCGCTAGCGCAGGAGCTCTGTTGACAACGTTCTTGATATGTCTTCCGGTGACTTCCATAGCAGCAAGAACATCCTTACCTTTCTCGCCAATTGCCGATTGCGCACCTTCAGACGGCTTTCTCGCTTAATCTAGGAACGTAATCTCTTCGCGCTTTTATCCAGCTTCGGGTACCGAATACTAACGTGAATTCGACTTGGGTTGTTGGAGACGAGACAATACCTACGCTTGCCCCAGGTATTGATCTAATTGCTAGACAGAAAGAGTTGCGCCCGAAGACTTACGTACGAAGCGAAAAACGGGCGTTGGACGAACTATGAATAGTGAAGCAATAGCAGAAGTCAAAACTCGGCTTAGTCGACTCCCATTTGATTAAGGGGTCGGAGGTTGGATGTACACGGTCCTCACATATAGGCTTTTACTTAACTCATTAACGACGAAAATGCTTGAAGGATCAAACCAGAGTGGTGTACCGAAGCTAGAAACAGTGGGCAAGGCCTCTCCTCCACGAGCTACCATTCCTAACTTGAGTCTTAAGAGAATGCCATGCACCGGTGGCGTAAACCGGTAAACATGTTAATGCGATAGCAACAAACAAGACCAAGCAACTGATCTAGGTCCACCAGGCCTCTCGCTTCTGACCATAGCATGCATCGTTAGCACAAGAGGGGCTCTCGTCCGCAGAGTTGACCTCGTCAACGTCAAAGTGTCGTAAAGCATTGACCGAGACCAATTCCCGCTTATCAACGCGTCTGAGGTATTGAGTTTGGCCTGCCACGGTTGTAATTAGCTCCCAACTTCGAGATGATATCTCCAGTCTGCCTACCCTTAAATTTAGGCTTAAGCTGCCTTTTCGGAATGTATTGCCGCGTAGGCGTAGGGGTCTCAAGCAGATCAAGACTGAGACGAGAGATCAATTTGTTCTTCATTTTGTCAGATAACTCGCGAGGGTTGGCATCGTGAAAGCCCTCTCGCTTCTGCTGGGTCTTTCCGTAGAATGGGGATGGCTCTGCGCTGGTTGGTCTTGTTGATGCTGGGGTCCAGGGAGACTCCTGCTCGGGAGGTGAGTAGGACTCGGTCTTAAGGTTTCGGTTGGGTGTAGAAGGGCAGCCATTGATGGTAAGAGCTTGCCGCTGATATTCCATATCCCTGACTTCCTGATCGCGTGCAGGTGAGTGGGAGTAAGACGACGTGTACCGATACCGACTCTTCCTGATCTGGCGTGGGGCTTGGGGTCAGTAGTTGTATTGATCCGACGTCTTAATGGAAAGAGAAAGGGTTATGAAGTACCCGAAACAACGCTACTGAAGAGGGCCTAAATTAAGACTATGTAAACCGAAAGTACGGCTGTGAGGTAGAAAGAGTGATATATGTGATTGACTGCAAATGGGTTGGTTCGTTGAAAAGAACAGAGAAAATAACTTTTGGTGAATCATTTTAGTATCGGTACTGTTTTCTTGCGCACATTAAGACCACAACAACACTTGTTCAGACTTAAGGTCTCAACGAGTACCATTCAGATATTATAAATACCTGAGGCATCAATCAATACGTAAGCAGGATGTCGTGCGCTCAGTAACAGGCCAAGCTTGTTGACAGACTTGATCGTAATCCCACTTCAAGGATGGGAGCAAAAAGCTGTGTTATTTTCAATTCCCCTCGTCTGCGATCAAGTGAGTCCACGTGAACGACCCAAGACCATTTGAAAATGAATGTTATTTGGATAGTCTTCAAAAGGTGCCATTAACCCAATACACACTGAAAGATGCCAACTGTATAGTGGGCTGTATAGATAGATAACCTTACAAATAAGTGGTTTGTTCTATTATTGAACAAAGGCTGAATACCACCTAAGGAAGTATCGAGGTAGTTTATTATCATCATACGTTGCCTTTATCCATCTTTCAGGATCGACCACTTAAGACTTCTACCATGTAGGGGCATGACTGGTTATACTAGCTCATTTATAGTCTACCTTACTGGAAGAAGAAAGCAGTCACGGCGAAGCTTGATAGTTCTTCCAAACCAGGTAACCTGAGTTTCTACGTCATCTTCAGCTTGTAAACGCTTGCCCTGAATATTTGCCACGGTGACCAGAGCCGAATGATCTCACTAGTACCTGGAGGATGTGTTTAAGGTTATGGAATGGTCTATAGGGCCAGAGTTGTCATAGGAGATAGGTAACGAGTTGTCCATGGAGGTGAAAAGAAGCGGAAGATGTCGGAATCCAGGTGGTCGACCATTATCGAAGCTAAATGTCGACTGGATCATCTTAGATCGCGGTACCTCCACGGAGTATCGAAACACCCGCAAACAGCCTCATTCCATCAGATCTTAGAGATTCTTATGATGCGTCAAGCGTACTATATCGAGAAAATCTAGATCGTCAAAGACCTCATTCAGCTCAACTACCTATGCATTGCAGACTGTAGATAAACGACACCATGGCTGCCAAGTTGATACCATATCTCGTAGCAGCGGAAAAGTAAACGGAAAGAGTCTAGATAAACAAGGCGTGCTCGGCGGGAATATTTTACTATGTCCCAAAAATCCATGCCAAGAATATGCGACTCATCTGTATGGGTAAGTTCAAATCACAGTTCAAGCCACCCCTGAGCGGCGAGCAGGTGTATGATAAGCCAAATCAAACCTCGATATTTAACTGAGTAACATCGCAAGGGTCTTCTTGGGCCACTTAAGCAAGTTGCCACATGTTTTCAGGGTTATCTGCAGCCCATTCGTGGCCTGCGTCAAGACACCAATGAGAATCGAGCACTGGTTCATGATTGAGATTAAGACCCGATGGCGACACATCGCGACATCCCACCTCCAATTTTCATCATTAGATATCGGGCGTGTATTTCTCAACCCTCAGAAATCACCACTTTACTTGAAATCTTCCCTGTTGATACTGGATCTGTCTTCATTATTATTTTCCGTGACTAATTACTGATGTCCCAAGACGGGCCATTCCGGGAGTCGTTAGCTTGCGCCGACCAGAAAGCACGCAATACCCCCGGATCTATTTCAGGCCTCGTGGAGGTACCTACCTAAAGCTTGCCAGATATGCATTCAGAGACTTAGGCCATGGGTTCCTGTAGTGATTGTATTGCTGGGCATGACGAACTGTCGTCGAGGTCTCGAAAACTTCCATATCATCACCAAGCTTGCGTGCAGAATATCATCCCACGTACGATGAAGGGGCGATATATGAAAGGGTTGTATGCTTCTCAATATCTTGTAAAATCTCGACGTATCATAGTCCCGACACCAGCGGACGCATAGGTTGGTCCCAAACCACTAAGCTTGAACGCACATTTGCCATCACAGCATAAGTCCTGATCACCTATTGGGTCATAGCCCGAATGTGTGACCGTATTAGAGACAATTAGATGGTAAAAGCCTATGGGCCCAGGCCTGAGACCCCCACACACCGGACCCTACGAGCCGGGCCTTTCGCCGATGTATGTAGGCGATCGACATCGCTAATGATACCATCTCTCCGGCAAGGTGGCACCCTGCCCACGATGGGACGGGGTATATATAGGAAGGGATTCCCAGGATCTTGGGTCCGCGTAAATCACCGAACTCATCTATATCTTTACCTTGAACGGAAACAAGACCAGATATGTCTACCGTCCTCGTGCGAGACATTCGCGACAGAAAGACGGCTACCGAGTCGACCACCTCGCTCGGAAGCCACGACGTTCCTCCACTAGGAGCACCAAGGCATGCGAAACAGTATTTCTGGTTCCAACGTATGAAAGATTTCGACAACGACGCAATTGCTACACAGGTACGATGAGCAACGTCTTATCTAAATATTAAAAGGTGTTTATTAATGAGGGGTTTGCACTCAGCCGAGTGTCTTCGACGATCCTAAGACCGCCGAGCAATATCAACCCCGCGATGACTGGTAAGTAGTAGTCAAGTTATGAGTGCCTCTAAATGGAAAATAGCGAAGCTTACCAGCGTCTATAGGGAAAATAAACGTCGGTTCGACCCCAAGGCGCGCTGGACGTGGGCGGAGGAGAACGCAATTGTCCGGAAGATTGATTGGCGAATTACTTTCTGGGCATGTATCATGTTCATGGCGCTCGAGTTGGACAGGGCAAATATATCGCAAGCTCTGACAGATAATTTCCTAAACGATCTCCACATGACCACGGATGGTATGTGCTGCTGCTAATCCAGCTTGCCTTCAATTCGTATTGACCGAGTACCAGACTATAACCTGGGTAACAGCGTGTTCAAGTTGGCATTCTTGTGTGCTGAGCTGCCCTCTCAACTCGTATCGAAATGGATGGGTCCGGACAGATGGATTCCTGCGCAGATGGTCATCTGGAGTATCGTGGCAGGCGGCCAATTTTGGCTCAACGGTCGAACATCCTTCCTAGCGACGCGGGCCCTTTTAGGGATAATCCAAGGAGGCTTCATTCCCGACGTAAGTACCCGTCTACCCACCAGCCCAGATCGAACTCATACTGATTGCATCTGCTCAGGTTATCCTCTATCTTTCATACTTCTATAAACACCATGAGTTGACGATCCGTCTTGGCTTCTTTTGGACTATGATGAGCATTGCCGACATTATATCTGCGTTGCTGGGTGCTGGACTCTTGAAGATGCGAGGAGTGCTTGAGTACTCCGGCTGGCGCTGGCTATTCTTGCTGGAAGCCATATTAACTCTTATCGTCGGCTTATTCTCGTTCGTCCTCATGCCAGCGGGCCCTTGCCAGACGGCGAGTTGGTTCCGAGGGAAGAATGGGTGGTTTAGCCCGCGGGAGGAGACGATCATCGTCAATCGAGTCATCCGCGAAGACCCGAGTAAGAGCGACATGCATAATCGGCAGCCAATCACCCCGAAGCTCTTGTGGAAGTGTCTTAAGGACTTCGATTTGTGGCCTCTGTACATCCTCGGCCTCACGTTCCAGATACCGGCGGTTCCTGAGCAGCAGTACTTGACCCTTTCGCTCCGACAGATGGAGTTCGACACGCTTACTTCCAATCTGCTTTCAATTCCATACACCGTGATTCACAGTAAGTTTGCCGCTACAGATAAAGCGCGATAGCCCAGACACGCTAACCATCATCCCAGTCATCACGATGCTGTTCGTCGTATATGCGGCAGAAACATTTAGAGAGCTTACGTGGGTGGCGCTAGCGGGCCAGTTTTGGATCTTGCCGTTCCTGATTTACTTGAATGTTGCCGACACGTCAAGCGCTAGCAGATGGGTCATATGGACTGTTACGACGCTCTTGCTAGGATATCCGAACGGTATGTTATTCCCTCCAGTCATTCCCATCATTGCCTCCATGCTAATAGTCTGCAGCGCACCCGGTGCAAGTCGCATGGAACTCGCGCAACTCAAATACTGTCCGAGCCCGCACCGTCTCCGCAGCTTGCTACAACATGTTCTGCCAGGCCGGCGGGATTATCGCGTCTAACATATACCGTGCGGATGATGCGCCGCTATACCGAAGGGGTAACCAACAGCTTCTCGCGATCCTCTGCATGAACATCGCCCTCTATTGCCTCACGAAGTTGTACTATGTGCTGAGGAACAGGCATCGCGACAGGAAATGGAATGCGATGACGGCTGAGGAGAAGCTGACGTACTTGTCGACAACTACCGACGAAGGCAGCAAGCGCTTGGACTTCCGGTTCGAGCATTAAGAGAGGGTAAAGACAATGTGGGAATTCGGTTGGGGATGCGCAAGATCATAGACGTAGTTGAAGCTGGGAAAGTTTGGAAAGGTCCAGTGATTTGAACCAATCGCTCGATTGAATTGAATATATGCATTTAACATAGGAGGTAGTTTTCCATTTATGCATGATAAGCCCCCCTTTTGATCCCTTCTATTTCACTATGTCCACCCCCTTTTCAGAGAAATATATAAATTTATGCCATACTTGAGAGTCGGAAGGATATTTCAAGACGAACGTGATCATGTTTACAGCTATTTACACCTCACATGAGGGATTATTTCCACAAGTACCTAGCATTCAGATAGCAATTGACAGAAGGGAAGGAACATGGACTATTGCGAGCATGAGCGAAGAGGAGAAAGTAGCACGCTACGGCCCCACCCGTTGATTCGAAGGTAAAGGAGTGCACAGTACGGAACAGACACGGGAAAACACGATGAGATTATTCGAATTAATGGCAGATATTATAACCTTCCTGTTAGTAAGAAAGTGTTTGAGGGGCGCGGGAGTAAAACAAGCGTTCGAGTCCTCTAGCATAAGACAATGCGACGTAAGATGTAGATCTATAGATAGATAGATTAAAACTAACCTAGCAGTTTCGGATATACGACGAAATTACTAACGTTAATGGTTCGAACGATGTGCTGCACTTTAAATTCATCCGACACCCAGACGACGCACCATAGGAGTCGGAAGTAGTTTAGTTGGTAACATCGAGCCTCGATTCTATCCAAATATCGCGCTTAAACGTACATGGAAGATACTATCTCTCTATCCCGCTGCCTAAAGTATTGGGGTATTCGACTAACATAGGCCTCGTTTTAATCGTCTATTATGAATCGAGCAAGTCGTACAATCTTCGTTAACACCATGAGACTCGTAACTCCTAATATTCAAGTTCACGTAGGCGCTTGTGCTATTCATTGCTTGAGTGCCCCCGTCTCTCTCGCAACCTCCAGCATCTGGTCTATTAACGGCTGCACATCGGTCCCTTTGAGCGGAATCCTGTGCGCGCCGTCCCACTCGACCAGCCTCGCAGTATCAGGATAACAGTACTCATTGAGCAGCTCCCGGTGCAAGTCCAGCCCCGGGTCGCTGAGGCCGTGGACGTGGATGGTGGGTAGGCGCAGTATGTGGCTTCCGCTCATCATCTCCATCAGGTCGGGCCCGCCGGTGAGCCCAATCTGGGATGGATGGCTTAACATGGACGATTGGAAGACTTTCGGGTCCAAATTGACGATGGGCGCGCGGCCCGCCATCAGCACTGCAAACTTGAAATCGGACCCGGCCTGCGCGGGCCCCAGCTTCGCAGCCCGCACTTGCTGGCGGAACAGCAGGCTAGCCGACATCTTGGCACCCTGACTGAAACCCAACAACCCAACAAACGGGCCGGTCGCACCCGCGCGGTCATCGTCGTCCATGGCCTGCTTCAGCGCGGCGTCGATGTCGATGATTGCCTGCTTGTCGTCCAGCTCCGCGTGGTCGGGCAGCCACCGCAGCCACCGCTTGAAGGGGCCGTGCTCCGCGTACACCGACAGCACGTCCGGCCCGGCTGACGAGTCGTACGGCGCCTCGGCGTACACCAGGCGGAAGTAGGGTGCCAGCATCCGCGACAGGACGCGGCACTGGGCCCTGAAGATGCGCGCATTCGTCCCGCCGCCGTGCAGGCAGAGGATACGCGGCAGGTGCAGCGTCGCGTCTATGCCGTTGCTCGTCATGATGTGTGCTGCGGGAATTGTATGTGGCTGCTTACTCTGGCAAGGCGAATTCTCAAAGTGGTGAGTGATGGACGGTCTAAGTAACCTTTGCGACTATGGTTCGGCGTGGGGTACCTAGATAGGTAAGAAAAATCAATTGGTAACAGCGAAGAGCGACAAAATCTTGTTGTGAAGTCTAAAGAGTTAAAGATAGGATGGTCGTCCCTCTAGGCATCGAAGCAAGAAACTCCGGACGCGCACCGATGACACATGTAAGCGAGGGAGGTGAGACATCTCGGCAGCCAATTAGGATCCGGGGAAATGTCATTGTTCCGGACTTCACCAACATTTCGGTTAGCGAGCGGGCGTACCTCACCAGTGCCTGAGTGGCTTGATGTTCCCCTTAGTTTTAAACGGGGTGCAAGCTGCACCGCATGAATTGGGAACCGGGTTGGAACTCGATTGTCGGTGTTCTCGGATGGGAAACAATTCCTCGGTCGCGAATGTAGCCCTTATACAAACACCTCACATTCCGCTCAGGTTATATCGGTGCTCCCCCTTCTGGTCGGCCCCAGAATTTCTGACATTCATTGGATAGACAATTCAATCGTGATTTGAAGCAGTAAGCAGTCCTTGCCGGTATCTCGTAATGGAATTACGGCTCGCCATGATTCTTATAGATTAGGTAGGTATCTCACCATTTCATCGTCGCTTTCGAAGTCAAGGCCAAAAGAATTAGGATTCCTCTAATATCTGCCTAGGTTTTCAATTACAATTACGATAATATGAAAATACAAGAAAAAAAAAATAAAATAGAAATCATAGAAATAATTCGTATTTAAATTTAAATGATAAATTTAATAAACGAATAAGTATTAAATTTTATTTTAAAGTAAAATTTTTAATTAAAATTTAAAGAGTATTTTAATTTTTTTTTTAGGTTTTTTACATTTTATTTTCCGTATTAATATAATATAAAATTTAAAATAAATTTGAATTTAAAAAAAGTTTTATTTTATTAATAATTATAATAAATTTTTATATAAATTAAATAAAATAATATTATATTAAATAATATTTTATTATTTAAAATTAATATTAATTAAATTATTATTTTTAAAATATTATTTTTTATTTTTATTATATTTTTTTTTATAATTTTTTTTATAATTTTTTTTATTATTTTTTTTATATTTTAATAATTATATTTTAATTTATTATTTCGAAAAATTATTATATTAATTTATTAAAAAATAAAATTTAAAATTATATCGAAAAATAATATATTTAAAATTAATAATAATAATATATATAATAAAAACGAAATAATTATAATATTATATATTATAATTAAATAAAAAAGTATTAATTAAATATAATTTAATTAATATTTTATATATATATATATAAAATTAAATTAATATATTAATTTTAATTTTAATATTAATAATTTTTTTTTTTTTAAAATTATTATTAATATTATTAAATAATAAAATATTAATAATAATTTTAAAAATACATTGCGGCTATTTCGCTTAAATATCGCGGCTATTTCGCAAATACTTTTAAAATTTAAATTATATTATATATATATATTTATTTATATAATTTTTATTTATTATAATTTTATATTTAAAATATTATTTTTTTATATTTAATTTTTTTTTTTAATAATCTTTTAATTTTATCGGGCTTTTTCATTTATATTTAAATTATAATTAATTTATAATCTAAAGGAAAAATAATATATAAATATAATTATTTTTTTCCTAATGGCTAGGGGGGGGAAAATATGTAAATGTAATTTTCTTTTTTCTTAATAATTAAAAAAAAAAAAAATATATAATTTTTTTCTTTTTAATTATTATTAGATTGTAATTATTTTGCGAATCGTAAAAAAAAAAATATAAAAATTATTACGTAATAAAAAGGGGTTTTTATTATTTATTTCGCTATAAGAAAATAAATAAATTATTATTAATAATAATAATAAAAATCGAAAAAAATGAAAAATTAATAAAATTAAAAATCTTTCGAAAAAATACGTAATAAATATTATTAATAAAAACTTATAAATTATAATAATTATTTAATATATATTAATATAATATTTTATATAATAAAATAATTTTAAAAATTTATATATTATAAAAATTATAAATTTTTTTTTAAATATAATAATATTATTTTATTTCGATTAAAATTAATAATAAATTAAAAATAAATTAACGAAAAATCGATGAAATTAAATAATAAATTAATAATAAAAATTAATAAAATTAAATTTCTTTCGAAAATAAAATCGAAAAAATAATAAAATCGAAATTTCTTATAATTAAAATTATATAATAAATATAAAAAAAATTTAATATAATAAATTATATAATAAAATAATTTTAAAAATTTATATATTATAATAATTTTAAATTTCTTATTAAATATAATTAATTATTTTATTTTATTAAAATTATTTTAATATAAAATCGTGATAATTATACGTTAAAATAATTCCCCCCACGGGGCTTTATTAATTTATAATTTCTTTATCAAAGCAATTGTCGGTTGACCAGGTCTGGTCGTTGCTGTACAGCAGTAGTGAGGGTATCGTGGAATGTGGTGTTGATGTAGATGCTTGATTGATTCTAATTGGGTGTGGGCGCTGCAAGGCTTTAAGAGCCTTAAAGCCTTGCGCGCGGGGCTAGGGCTTAGCCTCGCGCACGGGCCACACCACACCAATTGACCATATTCCAACACTGGCAAATTTTCTCTTTTCCCACCAAATCTCAAATGACGTAATCGCCAATTGACTTAATTACAAATTGACCTGATTGACCTGATTGACCTAATCCTTCTAATTGACTAATCCTGTATCCCACACTGGCAAACCTTTATTCTTATCGTATGTCGATTTGCGGGGGGGTCGGCGGGGGGATCGCGGGGACCGTAAGGTCGAATTTGGTGACTTGGCTTGCTTGGCTTGCTTGACTGAAAGATCGTGTTGTTGTTTTTGGTGTTGTTTCTCTCGTGATATCGCGCTCTTGATCTTGCTTGTATGCTCCCATCGTAATACTGAAACGCAAAGTGTACCGAATTACGCGTGACTCGTACAAGGGATTCGAGTGTTATGTATCGCGGAGTCTTGCGTAATAGGACGCGGGGGATCTTCTTGTCGTATATAAGAGTGCGTGTAGGACGCGAGGGGATCGTATTGTCGATAGTATTGTGCGTGAGATGACGCGGGGGGGATCTTGTTGTCGATTGCGTGATGGACGCAAATTTGGTGTTTTGACGTAACGAATGATCTTTTTCGTGATAGACAGCGCTTCCGATCTTGCTTGGACGCTTTCCCATCGTAATACTGAACCGCAGAGTGTACCGAATTACGCGTGAACTCGTCAACACAGCAAAGGCCTCGAGTGTTGTGTGTATCGCGGTCGGGATCTTTCGGGTGAGAGCATTCTCGTAGCAAAACCAACACTTCTGACTCGCAAAGTAGCCCGCGGCGTTGATCGTACTACAATAGTGATCTTCTGCGTGATGGAACGCGGATAACTGGAAGAAACCTCGATCCCGATATCCTTAAGTTAGCACAAGGTGATTTGGTCATTCTGACTCGCAAAGTAGCCCGAATTTCCAAGCCTTGCCTCTTCCGATCGAACCTTGTTGTCTATGGTCGGTAGACCATTGATCAATGTCGGTTGACCAGGTCTGGTCGTTGCTGTACAGCAGTAGTGAGGGTATCGTGGAATGTGGTGTTGATGTAGATGCTTGATTGATTCTAATTGGGTGTGGGCGCTGCAAGGCTTTAAGAGCCTTAAAGCCTTGCGCGCGGGGCTAGGGCTTAGCCTCGCGCACGGGCCACACCACACCAATTGACCATATTCCAACAGCAATTATTAATTAATATTAAAAAATAAAATTTAAAGTCATATCGAAAAGTAATATACTTAGAGCTGGTAATAATAATATACGTAATAAAAACGAAATAATTACGATATCATATATTATAATTAAATAAAAAAGTATTAATTAAATATAATTTAATTAATATTTTATATATATATATACGAAATTAAATTAATATATTAATTTTAATTTTAATAAATTTTAAAATAATTATATAATATTTTTTAAAATTAATAATTTAAATTAAAAAAATTATAATTTAATTATAATTTAATTAAAAATAAATATTATATAATAATATAATTTAATTTAAAATTTTTATTTTTTTTTAATTAATTTTTTTTAATTTTAATTAATTTTATAATTTATAAATTAATTAAATTATTTAAATATAAATATTTATAATTAATTAAATTATTTAAATTTATTAAATATTAAATTAATAATTTTGCTAATAAAATCATTACGAATTTATATTTAAAAATATTAATAAAAATATACGATATATATAAATTAAATATTATATAATAAATTTTTATATATTTATATCGTATATTTAATATTATTTTTAAATATTTAAAATAAATTTAAATATTTAATAAATAAAAAAAAATTAATAAATAATTAAAATTAAATTAAATTAATATTAATATTAAAATAAAAATAAAAATTTAAATTTTATTATTATTATTATTATTATTATTATTAATTTATAAAATAATTTTTATAAAATTATAAAAATTATATTTATAAATTATAATTATAAATTTATAATTATAAATTTATATAATATTATATAATTTATTTTATATATAATTTTAATAAAATTTAAAATTAAAAAATAAAAAAATAATTATTTTTATATAAATTATTAAAATTATTAAAATTATTAAAATTATTAAAATTATTAAAATTATTAAAATTATTAAAATTATTAAAATTATTAAAATTATTAAAATTAATAAAATTAATTAAAAAAAATTTAAATATATAAAATTAAAAAATTAAATTATTATATATATTAAAATAAAAATTTATTTTTTAAAATTATCGATTAATTAAATTTAATCGTTATTATATAATAATAATAAAAATATTATAAAATATAATATTAATATAAATATTTAATTAATTTTAATTAAATATAAATGTTATAAAATTTTAAAAATTTTAAAATTTTATATATAAAATTAAAGCTTAATTTTATATATAAATTATATTATTATATTAATTAATTATATTTTAATAAAAATATTAAAAAATAAATAAATAATTAAAAATTTTAAATAATTAGAAATTTTTAAATAATTTATAAATAATTAATATAAAATAAATAATTAATTATTTTTTTTAAATTTTAATATAATATAATAAAAAATTTTTAAATTTATTATTAATAAAATATTTAAAAAAATAAATTAAATTATAAAAAAGAAATTAAAATCATAATGCGAATTATTAATTAAATAAAAAAAATGACATTATTATTTTACTTTTATTATTTATCTTAGAAAGCAATGTTACTTATTACTTGCTATCAGGCCTTTTTCCCCTGGTGCGCTTACGTAAATGTAACATACATTAATGTGTTCATGCATGCTGATATGCTCGCATATGTACATCATAGATCCCCTCATAGCAAAAATGGGTACCAACTTAGTGATGCAAACTCTCTTAAGTGCCTACGTACTATCTCTATCTTATTAATTTCTTTACCGAAGTTATCCTCCTCCTTGCTTTCCTTTTAGCTGTAAATATCGTAGAAAACACCATTCGCACTGGGGCTGGCAGTTTTAGCATAATGCATCTACGCGATGTGATGTTTGTGCTTGGCGCAGCACGCACTCGAGCATGGGAATTTCCTCAAAAGCCCATGTCCATGCCAGGCCAAAAGCTTTTCCCAGTCATAAACAATAATATTGATATCGTGACGGGAAGCCAATTTAACGGCTTGGCGACGTATGCGAACCTGCCGTATGTTAATTGTCTATCGGACGAGGAGGTCAGAGATAAGAAGTACGATATCGCGATACTAGGTGCGCCATTCGATACGGTTGGTTGTTCTTACTACGCGTCCATGTATCCCGCAGCTAAGGTGTACAGGGGGTCACGGCGAGACCCGGTGCTCGCTACGGCCCGAGGGGAATAAGAATCGGAAGTGAGAGAAAGGCGGAAGACTTCGCTTGGAGTGTATATACTGGTAAGGTCATCCCTCAATGCTGTGTGAAGAAGTTATGCCTCATCAGGCTATAGGTAGAAACCCTCTTCAGTCATGGGCGACCGTCGTGGACTGCGGCGATGTGCCGCTAACATGGCTGGATAATAACGTTGCTCTGGCACAGTTGGATAAGGCCCACACAGTAAAGATAAACCACATTCTAATTGTCGATGAATGGGGATGGGAAGCTCATGAGATGACGTCCTAGGTTGCTTCGGGAAGAAAACCCTCGAATGAGAGTTACTCTGCGCATCCTAGAATAATAACCCTCGGCGGTGACCATACTACCACGTTGTCGGCACTGAGGTCAACTCACAAGCACTGGGGCCCGGTCTCCGTGATTCATTTCGATAGCCACATAGGTTTGTCGTTTATTTACTGTGAAATGAGACTACGCTGACTTGATGAAAGATACTTGGGACCCCGCAGTGCTAGGTGAGTTGCTTGTGGTTTGTATCATACTCAACTGTGCTGACGGTCTACTCTTTAGGGGGTGGGATTTCGGATTATGCGTAAGGCACCGACGATATCATGAGACCTCGATCCCCTGGAGCTGATTCACTCACCCCACTAGCGGTCTAAACCATGGGACGTTTCTTCACATTGCGCACGAGGAGGTAGGCCACAATTCGTGTATGAGGGAGATACCTCTCCAGAGTCGTTGACAGGAAGCATCAGGGGCTCATCCGGAACACTTCCATCCACGCCGGCATACGCGCCCCGCTAGCTCGCCGAAAGGGTGACATGAGAAATGACATTCGCTGCGGTTTCGCAATAGTAAAGGCCCGAGACCTAGATAAGATCGGCACCGCAGGTGTGATTTCGCAGATCAAGGAGCGGGTTGGTGACTCGAAAGTCTACATTAGCGTGGACATCGATGTTCTCGACCCAGCATTTGCGCCCGGTAAGCACCGGTAATTGGGTGGTTAGTAACGTGAGATAATACTAACATCGACTTAAGCGACAGGAACACCTGAGCCAGGAGGTTGGTCGTCGAGGGAGCTTTTGACGATTCTCGATGGCCTGAATGATCTTGATATCGTTGGCGGAGATGTTGTGGAAGTGTCGCCAATTTACGATACGTCGGGACAGACGACAGCGCTTGCTGCCGCCGAAATTGTTTTCTCGCTGATCGAGCTGATGGTCGACAACCCAGTAAGAAACTAGTGTGTATGTAATGTCATGGTCCGGACATGTAGTGCATGATTTTGAAAGAGATCTAGATTGGAAACCACCGCGCGGCATATCTACATGGATGCTTTCTTTCAGTGGGGAAATCAAATAAGAGTGCTATGGTCTAAGAAGGAAAGGAGTCCCAGTAGAAAAAGAAACGATTCGAAACAAATCGGTTCATACGCCATTATGATAGTCCCAGTTTGATGCAACACCAGACGAGAATGCGCAGGAATGCCAGCCAGGCAACCACTGTTCATATCATATATACACCGGAGCCTCCCAACGTATTGACCTTAGACGCGATCCAACTTGCGTCGGATAGTGCGCGTCCGCTTCATGAGCTTCTTATACTTCTTCTTCTTCATCTTCAGCTTTCTTTGCCGTCGCACGCTGATGGCGATCATGCCGGGGCTCTGGCCGCGCACCTCCTCGTGCAGTCGTATTTGGCGCTGAGCCATGCGCTCGAGGAACGTGCGCGGCGCGGGAGCCTCCTCGACCACCTGGGGGCTGTGCGCAACAATTCGAACCTGGCCGTTCTTGTCCGTCGTCTCCTCCAGAGTGAACATAGCCTTGTAGATACGGTGGTGCGGCAATTCCTCCTCAGCTCCGGTCTCGGGCGCGACGGCACTTTCGGGTTGAGGTAGTGGCGGTGGTCGAAAGGGCAAGAACTGGCCCGACATAGCGTTGAGCTGGACATAGACACTCGACTGGCTGCCGTCGGGGTGCTTGACGTCGATCTTGTGCATCGGCTCGCCGTTGGCATCCGTGATAGTCTCGCCACTCTGCTGGGCGTCGAGGCTCAAGTTCTGCATGGGGTCTTCGAGGTCTTCGACGGTCCTAGAAAGTGTGGACATGACGTCGTTATACTTGCTTCCCTTCGTACGGGCCGCGAATATTTGCGCAAACGCATCATCGCTGATCGTCTTGGGGAAGCTGTGGGTTACGGACATCGGCCGATGTAGAGAGAAGAAGGTTGATAAGGCCAAAGCTAATGCGAGATGTTAATATCCAACCGGTGGTCTCAAAGACCATTATGCAACTGAGAACTTACCTTCCTGGGGCACATTCTGCGTGCTAGGAACGCTTGGGAGCCTTTGCTGTATGTCAACCCATTCCTTTACCTTTCGCTTTCGCTTCTCTCCACTTTGCTTCGACTGGGACGGCGTGGTCGTCACCTGACCGTCGGGGATCCCTTTAGGAGAGTCATTCGGGCTCGAAGGTTTTGAGGAGGAATAGCGCCTTCGCTGTTGGCTTCTGGAGTTGCAACAGAGGGAGAGGGCGGCTGGCGCTCGAGCGCTCGTGGGCGCTAAGCTAGACAGAAGTGGCGACTGAGGTGCGGCAGAAACGACCCGCCGCACCGAAGCGGGCAACATCATACCTAGGGAAGCAGGTACGATGAGGTGAGGGCAATTAGGTATCGCAAGGTGGGACGGCGAAGGGGGACACTGTTGTGGGTTGACGGGTTCCAACTTGGAGGAGGTTGAAGCGGCTCGGAGGATTAACATGCGATATGGCAAATCTGGTAGGTTAGATAGAAACTGACTCGGAACGCACTTGCAAGGCTCCGAGAAAATCCCTAGATAAGCGGGTCCCCCAGGTTACTTGGCTTAATAAGCCAGGATCCCGTGGCTACATAGCGGTCAAACAGGAGAATGAGTAAGCAGAATCTAGCTAGTAATTGCATAACCTGATTCTTTTTTCCCCCCCTAAGACTTGAGGGTACCTATTTGTAAATGATGGGAAACTTTCGTATCTCCTACCTACCTGGTCAGATACCTATATGTATCAGGTAGGTACCTAATGTATGCTGTTACTATGATGAGCATGTAGGATGCTGATTACCTAAGTCAAGCGTTATCTAGTATTATCTAACAGAGGGGCTCCTTGATTACAGAATCACATCCTCAAATTTTTACGTGACTTGGGTTGCGTCTAGTTGTTCCCTATTTCAACTCACAATACCATCATTATTCAACACATCTCGTTGAGATTTCTATAGAAATTGGGCTACGTCTCCCATGTCTTTGAATATCACTTCATTATCTGCGACATATCACCGCGTTCACGCCATCGTGGAAGCTATTTTGGTATGAGAGCACGGGCTCCCAAAGTGATGCTACTCAAGATCAGTACAATACTTAAACTACTTCAGAAATCACTTACCCCGGGCCAAATCGCATTCCTGAACTGAAATCGACGCTTGGCAAACATACGGCTTTTATACCTGTTCGTCACATCTAGAATTGGTCCATACTTCGTGGCAGGCTTTGCAAAAATATTTCCTGTGTCCTCCCTCTTGCATGTTTCGGGCTGGGATGGGACAAGCGAGTATTTGACGACCGAGAAATGGTGCTTTCGTTACCTTAGGTACCTAGGTAGACTGCTGGCCTAGCACGGCAGAAGCGGGACCCGCAGAACCTAGGTACTAATTGGCCTCGGGCCGTTGATACTCTACAAGGCTTCATGAGGATGATACGCCGACAAGTAGGGTGCTTGAGACACTGGCGGCGATAATCCCGACGTTATGTCATCATTTCCAGCATAGTGAGCAATGCCGGTATCAGGCAGACGAGGCAACATCATGAACTTACCTCTTCATTAAAATCCTAACGTCACATCCCGAAAATTCCGCAGCGCGTGGATTGCTTACCTATGTTAGAATTAATCGTTTAAACAACTTTTTCTTTCGGTTAGGTATCGGGTTTGTTCCGGTCCATGTGGACCGGGCTTATTCCGATCTCAGTTCACGACAGTCCGGCGCCGGTCACAGCGCGTAACTAACAAATACAATTCATCGAGCCGGGTACGGCACTAGAAGCCGAAATTTGAGGGCGCATTTCCCGATTCGTTGGCTGAAACCCGGATTCCCCGCCCCCCTCCTCTCCGCATCGACAACTGCCCACGGGATGTGAAGACATCCGAGGTAAAAGACAGTATCTGCCTAGGTAGCTAGTTTACCTACATAGTAGGTAGTAGATGTGTATACCTACCTGGGGAGACAGTCTTATATCAAGAGGTGAGCAGCGTAATCAACATCACATGAATACCAGTTCTTCCAGTAAACCTTTCATACCCACTAAGAACATAGCCAGAATGGTTGCCCGACATATCAAATCGGCCGGACTGGTCGCAAACACTGCCACGAGCCAGAAGGTCTCGGACATCGTGAAGGGTGTTATTGACGATATCCGAACTAATGGCGACGAAGCCGTCAGGACGTATTCGGAGAAATTCGATAAATGGTCGCCGCCCTCGTTCAAATTGGCGGAGAGAGAAATACAAGAATGCATTTCGAAAGTACCTGCTCAAACCATAGCAGATATTAAAGAGGCGCAGAAGAACGTGCGAACGTTTGCCGAGGCGCAGAGAGCTAGCATCAAGGACTTTGAAATTGAAATCCAACCTGGCGTATATCTTGGGCAAAGGAACAATGCCATCAGCACAGCGGGAGCATATATTCCCGGCGGCCGCTATCCTCTTCTAGCATCTGCGCACATGACCATTCTGACTGCTAAGGTCGCCGGCGTAAAGCACGTAATTGCGTGCACGCCCCCTATTTTGGGTGAGATACCTAACGCTACCGTGGCGGCGGCCCATTTTGCTGGCGCCGATGAAATTTTCTTGCTCGGAGGAACTCAAGCCATCGCTGCCATGGCTCTCGGCACGGAATCGATCAAGAAGGTTGACTTTATCGCCGGTCCCGGTAATGCATTCGTCGCGGAAGCGAAACGGCAACTATTCGGAGAGATTGGGATCGATTTGCTAGCCGGCCCAACTGAGGTTCTCATTGTAGCTGACGAGCATGCGGACCCCTTCACCGTGGCGACTGACCTACTATCGCAAGCCGAGCACGGGCCTGACTCTCCACCCGTTCTCATCACGACCTCTGAAGTTGTCGGAAAACAGACTATCAAATTCGTCGATGAGATCCTGAAAAACATGCCAACCGCGGAACTCGCAGGGACCTCCTGGCGGGACTACGGTGAAGTGGTCATAGTGGATAGTCTAGATGAGGCCTATGAACTCGCCGATGTGTACTCGAGCGAACACGTCCAGATCCTGACTCAAAACCCAAGGGAAGCACTGGAGAAGATGCGAAACTACGGCGCGCTCTTCCTTGGCGAGAAAACATGCGTATCCTATGGCGATAAGGTATGTTCCCTCTGATTCCCAATGCTATTGCTGGAAAAGATCTGAACTGACAGACCTGGCAGTGCATTGGCACGAACCACGTCCTCCCAACGCGCAAAGCAGGTAGATATACCGGCGGGCTATGGGTCGGTAAGTACCTCAAGACGCAGACCTATCAGGAGGTTGTGGACGAGAAAGCGAGTGGCGAAATTGGGCGCCTCTGTGGGCGCTGCTCGAGGGCTGAGAATTTCGAGGGGCATGCGCGGTCGGGGGACTTGAGGGCGCACAAGTATCTTCAGGACTCGTATCCGTGGATTGATGCAGCCAAGAAATAGAATATCAATACCTACCTCCTAGGTACCTTCTAGTACATTGGTGGCACCTATTGGCATATAGGATTTCTATAGCAACTACTCTTTATACAATTACATGGTGCCTTAACGAAAAAATATGCCAATCAACTCGTGGGCTTGCTATTGTCATCATTTCTTGCCCCCTGAATGCCGTTCACTGCCACCGTAACACGACTACCCTCTTGCATATTGGTGGGGGCTATGGGTGAATTGCAGCCCAGCATTGGACTTTATCAAAAGTATTAGCATATAAATACCTGGTATAATATACTGGACCTATTCTCTTAAGATGGGTTAAATATTTGCTGGGAGATTACCTAGCTGAGCAAATAAACAGCCAAAACAAGCGTTATACCTGCCAGTTCCTCCTCAATCCAAGTCAACACGGCTATCATGAGCTCGGCTTTTAAGAAGCCTTCTCGTCCTCGATCTCCATCGGAAATTCCCAAGGATTTTCGGAAGCGACCGTGATTTAAACGCCTCGATTGTCTCAGCCTTCCAGCTTTGATTCTCGGCTTTCTGGTTCTTATAATCTTATGGCTCCTCCTAATAGCTCTTATTTGGTTTCAGTCAATTTCATGGAGGACTGGAAAGAAACTGTGGAAGTTTTGGAACTAGATCGTATATCATGGATGGGCCTCCAAGACCTGCACGGAAGCCATGCGCTCCACAAGAGCTTTCCAGGCTAACTCGTATCGCAACAGCGACGGTCGCAGCGTTCATGTTAGAAGTTGCCGGTATGCCCGTACGTCATGCGCCCTATTATTCGATCGTCAGAGCATTACACTCATCTCCATCTGCCTTTCTCAAAACCGAGACTATCCAAATTAGGGATGGATGGACAGTTCTCACCGCCGGACTCATCTTCATTGAGGTAGCTGTTACTGTGGCTTCACAACTTCTGTCTACTATATATTTCTCGGACGTTTCTGGTGCTACAATTCTGAACGAAACTACGTTAGGGACAATCCCCCTGACAATTAGATCTCACTATAAACCCTCAATACTCACCGTGGACGACACGATCGTCGAGTCAGAGGTTTGCCGAGCTCTCTGAAAATTGGGACACAGGGGGCAGTTTCCATGAACATGCTTATCATGCCTTCCTACCATTTGACGATGAGAGCTAGCGACGCAGACTACGCGAATATTTCGGCCAGTCCAGATAATGAACAGGAGAATGGTCTGTGTAAGCCCAACACTAACCAATCTAAAGCTCAGTAAGGCAGATACAGTCAATTCAATTTCCCTCAGGGGGTAATTTGGATTAAATAAATTCTATACCACATTAGAGAATACCCCAACACAGCACCCAATGAAATTCAATGGCCAGCTAATGGCTGCCCCTGTTGGTTCTAGCAGTCAGTTACCGTCAAGTTTGTGTTACCCCTATGGTGGACTGAGGGATCTGGCTGTTCTACAAAAGCGACCTATGCTCGAACCTGAGAATGAGACAGTCTACAGGCACCTCTTTACGTAATACAATACCTTACGGTCCAACCTTTTACTAATCGTCTATCATATTGGCCCCTTCCCGAATTCCAGCATGGCAGAACAGCCAATCAATATGACGATGAGAGCCGGACCATGGACCCATCTTGGGTATACGGGGATTGACCGTTTACTGGAGATGGCAGCATGCAGCATCAGTCTTGGTACTATCCCGCTCTCTGTGCGTCTTTTAAGTACCGTAGATGGGCTAGAGCCGGATGAAAAATGGGAGAATACGCGCGAAGGCTACGACACTTATCCAATGCGACATCAGCTAGGGGTCTTATCGAACTATTCTTCTCTCGAATATCGTGGTTTACAGCACAGGGCAGAATGGAAGATTGTCCGAAAGAACAAGACGAAAGTGCAGGATGACTGGATATGGACTAAAGTTCTCATCAGCACTATAACCGGAAGCAATCCTAACTCTACCGAGTACACCGTCATCCTAGACTTTAACGGCGTGCATCCCGTTGACCAGCTACACACCGAACTATTCCAAGACATCCTTACTACCACCAATAGCCCGGCTTTGGCAGCTCAAGCCCTTTTTCCGAGGCTCTGCGTCATAATCTATGAGGAAAACTCGTGATGAAGGTAAGAAGCTATGATAGATTGTCAGGTCACGCCCATACCGAGTCAGCACTCCATCGAATAAAGAGAAGCGATGCGCCTGTAGCCCTCAGCTACAGAACGCGCGTTCCGACAGATCTACTTACCTCCCCCATACCTTTGTTCCAGCTCATCCGATTAGCGAATAGGGGTCAACTCTCGTTGCAGGGTAGCTTAATGCGTGGTTTATCCCCACAATCAGCCTGGCCCCGGTCCCGACTTCTTCACTCGATCGCCGGAATCATAAGATCGCAGGGCCAATCGAACCATATAGCTGGTAATACCTATCAAACTATGCTAGCAGAGTATAGAGTCGGCCTCGGCGAGAAGGCAGTCTTTATAAACATTAGTCTGTTCGAGGGCGAGTGATGGGAGACAGACCACAGGGAAGTCATGCTTCATTCAATATATAAACACCAATCATGGCAATGTCCAAAGCGCTTGACCACCACTGCAATAAGGACCCTATATCTTGATCCTACGCGCTAGCACCTCGCACTTGGCCACGAGCTTGAGGCTGGTATTCTCACACGGGGGCTTGAACCAGCTGTGTGGATGAGGGAGTCCATGTTCGACAAGCCGGAGCCGACGCCGTGCTTTTGGCTTAGGTTAAAGCGATAGGCCCAGCTACTGAGGCTGGAAGGCTGTCACGATCGTGCCAAGTATCCTAGCGAGAAAACTAGCCAAGATCCTTTCTCTCAAAGAAGGCTCGCTTAGTGTTCGCGGTGGATAATCCATGGATACCTAATCCACCAATACCCATGGAATTTTTTTAGGACCCATTGGGAAATCCACGCTACCTATGGATAACCCATGGACAACCTGTGGGTATGTGGGTGTGAGAACCCAGGCTCCCCTGACGTGAACAGATCCAGAGAATTACCAAAATGGATATTGCCGCCTTTGAGGGCAGTGGTGGACGAAATGTGATCTCAGCAGCAAAACACACTGTAGCTTTGAGCGGCGAATACGTCCAGGTAAATTACTCTTATCGGTAAATGGGACTTGCTAGGAGACATTCACGCTTCAGATTCGCAGATTGTTTAAAGCCCGGATAAAAGGGGCTTCACGGGTTCAGGGGCGACCCACACTGCACGAAAATGCCGACTACTAATTGCCGTCATGTTGAAGTCACGTCGATAAGACCCCTCAAATCTGACAGTCTGATATGTTGTTTCAATAGTTGCTAATTCTTCCAATGCCGAATAGCAACACCTTTCATTCTCATTACGCAAGGCCTCTGTTTCAAGATGTCGGCCGATGCGCTGCCCCAGATCCACTACTACACTATCCAGGATTTCACATTTCAAGATAGGACGATCTTACCATCTGCCCGTCTAGCGTATCTAGACATTAATCCTCAGGCTTCAAAGGTCGCAGTGATCCCGACATGTTTTCGTGGGCGCCTTCATTACACCCTGAACTTTTCCGATGGCGTGTTCAAAGACTACAGAGTCATCGTGGTGGCACTTTTCGGCAACGGAGAGTCGTCGAGTCCGTCGAACACCGCTGGTTTCCCGAGGTCGTTAGACTACCGAGATTGCGTGGGCGCACAACGGCAGCTTATCGACCATCTGGGAATTGACTCCATCGATGCCATGGCCGGCTTTTCCATGGGCGGACAGACCGTGTACCATTGGCTCTTGATGTATCCCGGAATCGTCAAAAACGGCGTTATCATCTGCTCCTCGGCTCGAACTAGTAGACATAACTACCAGTTCCTTGAGGGGCCCCGAGCCGCTCTGGAGAATTCATTGGATTACGCCGGATTTCACACGCTCTCGAAAGGTCCCAAGCCTATACGCGGTCTAAGAGCCTTTGGAAAGGCCTACTCAGCGTGGTTGACCAGTGCGGAGTGGTTCGAAGAAGAAGGATATAAGACGTTAGGATATGAGACGCTGGCTGCGTGGGACAAAGAGGCAGCTGGGACATCTTACGATGACTGGCATCCTGATGATTTACTTATCATGCTGCGCATGTGGCAGAACGGAGACATCAGCAAATGCGTGTCGGATAGTCTTGGTTCAACCAACGACGCATTATCTCGGATCAAGGCTCGTGTGCTGCTGATGCCCTCCAAGACGGACCAATATTTTCGATGGGAAGCTAGTGAGAAAGAGGCCAGACACATACCTGATGCGACGCTAGAGGTTATACCGTCAATTTGGGGACATACCGCTGGAGGAGGGCTCAATGGGCAGGATACTCGCTGGATGGATCAGAAGATTGCCGAATTTCTAGGGCGGCCGGTGTGACGGAAAGTAGCGTATCAGGTAGTTTTGCTGCGAAGACCGAGAGCCTTCATAAAGAGCCGAGTCTTCTCAATCATGTGGCTTTCTTTGGAAGATTCGCAGGTGAAGTTCCCAGTACTTGGCCTTGCTGCTTGGTGAATTTATTGCCAAGTTGGCCGTCTGATGAGACATGTGTCGGCTGTAATGTGCGATTAAATATTACAGTATGAGGTTAATGACAGTACCTAGCCAGGTAGGCAGGGATGAAAACCCTTCTTTAGGAGGTAGGTATACAGTTGCTAGAGCAACTTCCCTCCCCAGAAAGCCTTCTGGTTAGGTAGATTGATCCCTGTTTGGCCAGACATGAGAGGCCTATAATTACAGGATGTTGACTCAGTAGTCCCCTACAAGTATGACGCTAACAGCCACTGAGTGTACCCCAACAGTGAGCCCAATGGCCCGAAGCTAAAGCCATCCGACTTCCAATGCGCGCAAACGATTGAGTTACGTCGGCGAAGACCTCCACGCGCACATGTTCAAGGTGCGGATCCGCGGGTAGATCTACGCACTCAATGTAATAACCTAGGTGGTCAATGGATGACTGCATCCTCAACCTCCCGTAAGTGAAGAGGAAAGGACGAAATGAGTTCGCTGACTCTGCCGTGTGCGTACTTCCAGTCTCGGTTCGTCTATGGACCACAACTGGCTGATTCTGCGAGCGACACGGACCCGGACGACTGCGCGCTCTGCACAGCCGTCTCTCCAGAATTGATTTCGACGGCGACATAGAGTACCTATCACGGGGGAGCGATGACATGCTGATCGCGCTTCTCCGGCCGGGACGGTCGGTCGCCGCCACCAGGCCGAAAAAGACAAGCTGCGGCCAGCGGTAGCTAACGAGATGCTCGGCCTTATCGGCCGCCTGCGCATAGACGTTGCGGCTCGGCGGTTGCTGGGCGGCAAGATCAGCAACTTCAACACGGTAATCATCGTGCCGCATTTCGTCACGAAGCCTAAGCTGAATGCGAGATGCAGGTCGCTAAGGGTTTCGTGATGTTTCCACCGACGAAAGACGGCATGGCCAAGGTTCAGTCTGATACATCTAACAAAACCTCCAGATTAACGCAAGGCATTGTAGTTTTTTCATGAAGTTTTGGACACCAAGATGCTTGACGGGCAAACCGGCTACTTCTGGCTACCTACCTAAGGTACCTAGTTGAAACGCGCGCCGCTCCGAGTAAAACGCGTCCTACTCCGGATTCCCCACATGATGCTCCGGGTCTTGACGGCCAGCACCCAAAGTTGAAATTGAGCAAGGGCGAGCTCTTCGAGGCGCAATTCATCGGCGCATCCGTCGAGGACTGCCAGACATGGGCGATGGAAATACAATATCTTAGGTACCTGTAAAATTTCATCGCAGTCTTAGACGAACGCAGCGCTAAGGATGGTACTGCTTTGCTGAGTTGCTATGTCTACGTGCCGGGCTTAATGTTTGATGAGGAGGGTGAGCAACGTATTTTCCCGAAAGAGGCCGGCAGGTGATACCACTTCCAAATTGAAGTTCGAAAATTCTTCAGGTTCGCGTCCTCATTCGGAAGGGAAATTCTAGCGTGGCCAGCTTATTCGGACCGCAAGGAAGAGCTTACGGAGGAGAACGGTGTCTTCGATATCAAAAAGGCCGAGCATATCTGTGTCGGCGAACAGTCCGGATATCCTGTACCTGGATGAAACATAATCGCTTAATCCCTATAAAAGGTAGGTACCTAGGGGTTAGTAGCAATCGTTTTTCGTATTTATCACCTGCATTTTGTTTACGGAAACAGCACCAGGTTTCGTTTAATGGCAACGAACCCCCACAACGACAAACGGATGGCGTAATGAGGACGATTCATGGCCTCTTAGGTCTATTCTCCTTTCTGATTATTCTCCTTCCTGATTATTCTCCTTTCTGATTAGGTCCACTCCTAATTTTTGGGGTAACAGACACAGCGCTTCTTGACTATTGAAGATAAAGCGTTACAAGGGTCCCAAAAGTGTCGCCTAATCTTCATTGTCACTCGACGCTTTATCATCAGATTCGGTCTCTTCTCGCCGACACATCTCCCTTATTTCCTTCGCACGCCGCTCAGTAGGTCGCCCGGACCAGGGGCCTAAGTACGAGGCATCCTCCACCGCTTCTTCTAGGTATCCCCAGATCCGGTTCACACATAGATCGTTCTGAATTTGCGCTGCAGTTGGTCCCTTTCTGAACTGCTCCTGTTCTATACAGGCCTCGATCCCAGACCCCGAGTCGCGCGCTACCCATGCACGCGCGTCTTTCAATAGGTCCAAGACGCCTTCTGTTTCCCACCATGTGGCGTACGAGTTCTGCATCACGAGGGCGATTTCCTCCCAGGACCCATACGAATACACCTCGGGAGCGGCGCAGAGTGCCTCCTCTGGTTCGAAGAGCTCTAACATGAAGTCATGGTTCTCCTGGGCAATGTTTGTGCCGATCTGACGGGCATGTTCCGACAACGTCGTCTCTGTCTTTACGAGTGAAGCATACGACTCTTTCTGGAATTTAGCAGATAGGGGACTTCGGATTACATTCTGCTCGATCTGGGTCTGGAGCTCGGCGGGAAGGCGGTGTTGGGAAAGGACCTTCCGGGCGACTTTTAAATTGCGAATATCGACGAGAAGTTTTAGCTTTAGAATCAGTAGAGCAACGAGAAAATTAAGCTCCGTGTAGTGGCCCAGGAGGAAACTAGGATCCTCAAGAACCTCGCCACCGCGGAAGTTGAGATACGGCAAGGTCGTATCGCCCCAGTCATACTGGCCATCCTCGGGTTTACCTTCTGCCCACCACTTTATGAAGTCGTAGCATTCCTGGTCGAGATCCAATCGCAGCATGGTGGCCGGTACGATGTTTCGAACCCCCATATTGTCGCTCCGGCATAGTCTCAGCATATCCCGCAAATGTTCGAGACCCTCGCCAACACTATCCAGGGTTCCCAAGTAGAGCAGTTGCCGGGCTAATGCATACCGCGCTCGCATGTAGTCACGTGTGCTGAGAATGCCCCAGAAACGACCTGCGTGGGTCTCGAACGCGTTGGCGGGGGTCCATTCATTTTCCGTGGCGTTGCGGACATCGTGTTCTTCTCGGTCGAGCTTGGCGCGGGCTTTCTTGATCTTGGTGCAAGCAGACTTGTGCTGGGGCCTGTGGGCGACCTGGTGCTCGCGGCTGCAGTAGCTGAATGCACGGCACCCAGCGCATCGACGGAGGCGGGAGCTTCTTGCTGAGCGCGACGGGCACAACGGGCAACGATTGCTGAGGGGCCCGACGGGGCCCTTATACATGTTGATGTCAGCTGTAGGTGACATCGCGACCGAGAACACAACGATACGACAAAGATGTAAGATGTACCTAAGGAGTGGGAGTGTGCAAACGGCAGGGGAAATGTCGGTGGACGTATCTGTGGATCCCAGGGCAATGCCTGATTGGTGGGCCAGCAAATGACTAAGCAATTCCCATACACGAGGGCCATCGTCGGAATATGCCTTCTAGTTGTAAATACACGTCATGAATATGTCATACAGTCGAACATTGTGCATGTAGGGGTATCATATGTATGTAGTTAGTAATTGCTACAGGTATCAAGATAATATGAAGATGAAGGAGTACGTACCATATCACCATAATTTAGGTAATATTCAATGTTAAGGGGCTATGTGGGACCCTATTCTTTCGACATTTCTAGCAGTCCAGTAGGAGGTCAATTAGAGGCGCAGATATATGACAAGGAACGCTCAACGGTTGAAGATAAGCTCTTTATCCTACCATGGAGCCAATGTTGTAAGGCTAGAAAACAGCTTCTTGGTTAGTGTTAAATCTTCCCAGATCGAGGCCGGCCGAAGTAGTCAAAATCTATTATAGTACGAGCATCCATTTAGCAACAAATACGATGGGGGAGGGTTATTTCATCTAGTAAACTTACATAGATGGTTTTCGCCTAGTCTACTGAGCCAGCGAGGATTGGTATAGTCAACGCTTGATACCTTGGACATCTTGCTGTCAATATGAGAGGTGACTTTACGTCATACGGAGTACATATGTCGAACTTCAAAATATATGATAGCGACTATGTAACCTCCACCACCTGGCAGGTATATCATAGTATCGGTCAGGGCTTTAAGAGGCGTCGGAACTGATAGCTGGGTGTACTTGAAGTGACTACCACCTTGGATTGATATGTCAAATTTCCCAGGCCTGATCCTAGGAAGCCCACTAGAGGCCATTTAAGGAGCCTGTATACAGATTGTTAGATTGTCTAGAAGTAGTTCTCTCTTGTTTCGTGATAATGCCAGCTAAAGCGGACGAGTTTAATGGAGATGATTAGTCGACAAAAAGAATATCATAACCCCTTGACGAGATTCGCGGCGCTAAGAAAAATAATTTAAGGTGTCTGACTAATAACTGCTAAGCAGAGTACTGGAGAAATACAAGTTCCATTGAATTAATATAACAGTTGCAAACTCCTTCTACTATTTTGGGTTACCAAGACGCAAAGTGTTGAGAGAGGGAATTAATATAAATTTAACTGTACAAAAGGTATGTAATAGATACCTAAGCTATCAAACGTAGCAGAGTGCTCAGGTAGTCGAGTATAGAATGTAAACAGGCATTAAAGGAGACGCAGACACAGTCATGTGAGTGTGCTTGTAGCCAAAGAATTAGTCGCAGAGCGCTCTTGGTATGCTAGTGCATCAGCTAGTTCCCAGGTTAGTTGGTCAAGCCATGCAAATCAGGCACATCCTGCGCCGTAGAGGGCGTTGCTATCCACCACCTCATCAGCATATGACCACTTCCGGTGTTGAAGTTACACTCCATTGTACCTCTTGCTCCCGTTTGAGTGTATCCATCATGTAGCTGCTCCTGTAGGATGGCTGCGACATCTATATTTCCTATAGAAACACCCTGAGTCTTCGTTTCCGGGTCCATGACCACGGAGAAAGCACACGTGTTGACCTGGTACAGGACAATTGACGCAGGTGATGCTGGCTGATCCTCTTCGGACAATATCCATAGTCCGTTGTTCGATATAGCCCACTGTTCGATGGCATCGCAATCAGCGAACTGCGGCTGTTCCCACTCATGGAAATAGTACGAAGGCTCCCCGCACACCTCCGCAGATTTGCCTGCGCGCTGGAAGTGAGGTGGATCGCCGTCGCGGCGGGTAACCATGACGGCTGTTTCAGAATGAACATCGGAAAGATTTCGTGCTCGGAGTCTGTCGTTGATTAAAATGCTACCGAAAGTGCCGTCTGGCTGAGGCAAGTCGTGACAGGTCATGCCCGGGGTCGAGGGTTGTTCCGCGCAGGGCAGAGCAAAGGAGGTGGCGATAGGCCATAATGCTGCGATGAAGAGAAATGAAACCATTGTATCGGCTTGGATTTGACTAGTTGATTTACGCTTAACGAGAGACTTTGGTCGGAAGCTGGAGAATGAAAGTTTGGACTTGAGAAGATAGGAGGTAGGTAGGTTTGAGGACCTATCTATATATCTATTCCCATACCCCAGTTCAGACAAACAGTGACATTGAAATTTACATTCTGATGCTACGTTAATTACCTGTCTGTTGGTCACTTTCCTTTACATCTGTCACATGAAACGATAGTTCTTTGAGCTCGCTTCACTAATCTCATGGTACCATTCTGCTGGGATACCCGGACTCTGTCAACTCCGGTTACCTTTGATATCTTTTATATGCCTGGACTGCAACTTTGCAACCCCGGATCTAGCCAACTCCAACTCTAATATCGGCATTCGGAGAACAATCTAATAAATCGGTTTCATAGGGTGGCCGTCACAAGATTGTAAGACCGCGCCGGGCAATAACATAGTTAGTTCTCTGGAATCCATGTTAATCAACATAAACGCAAATCACGTCCTAGAAATCATAGTTCATCATGACCGAACTATGATCAACACCTCCCAGACATAGATGAACTGCCAAACTCAGAAAGCTTCATGACTTCAGCGCCTGTACTGTGAGAATGCAGCTTTGTTCACTTGGACACGAAAAGCGAAGCGAATAGGAACCCCAGCCATGATACGATGGGCAAGGTCTAGATGCAAGAGCATCATATTCCACGTTAATCAAAATACGGAGTTCTCATTCCCGTGAATGATATCTTTCATCTAACGCTCAGGACGTCTGGCATTGTGAGCCAACACTTTAAGGAACAAATCCTAGCCAGCCATATAACCAGCGCTACTATAGCGATGTATAGGAGAAAAAGAAATCCAATGCCAACATCGGTACGCAGGGGGTCTTTTTAGGTTTTTCAGAAGGCTGCATAAGCGAGTTGTCTCTAAAATTATTTTGATTTACAATTATGCACCTTTCCCAACGAAATCACTTACATCTGCAGCTAACTGACACAACATCCCATCCTGCATCCATTAGTCCCAGCCCTATGGATGAGGGCAGAGCGTGCTAGCCAGGGTAGGGGTTGAGACGGGGGCAGTTAGGATCTTCCCTTGCGTCGCCATTTCGGCATCGCTCGGCTCGCACCATAATGTTACACTAGCATAGTATGCCCACCTGGGCAGGCATAAGGCCGTTGCCATGACACACCTTGCAACTAGTATCCTCCAGGGCAAGAGGGGTGATGGATACTAGAAACAGTAACTTTTTTAATGTTTCAGAATTCAAACGTGACGACTAAGTGGATAGTGTGAGAAACAATAGCAATGGCGGATGATAATTCCTGCTGTTGGAGGATTATGGCATGAAGTCGTCCGGAGGCGTGATCACAAATTTGTGTGGAATGCTGGTTGATGCATGAGCTAGTGTATCCCTTGCGTTCGCATGTGGAAAATCTTATGCTGTGATTTTCAAACTGAAGGGTGTTTTCCGGCTCGGCTTGGGTGACGCAGAAAACTACGTGCAACACCATAGGCACAGTCAACAAGCAAGCTCCTTTGCAAAACGTCTTCGCCCATATTCAAGGCATCCAGGTGGTAAGATATAGCACTACCAACAACATGAACCACCGATGCAACTTGCCCCCTGAGTCTGTCCTAAATTATACGGAGTACTCTTATACTTACTGCCAACAGTGAAATTAGCGACCAATCGATAAATTCATCGGCGTACTAAGTGAAGCGAAAAAAGGGTAAATCAGACGAATGTAATAGGGTGTTACATAAGTGCGTACCCGACAAAACAAAATCGCAGGCAGCTACCAGCTGCTCCCAGCTGGCTTTGACTTTAATTTTGAGGCTATCATTACCACCATAGCCATTGTAACAATAACGTTAGTAACAGCTTGATTTATATTATTACTTAGGTAATAATTATAATAAAGAAATAAATATAAAATAATTTTATATAAAATTAAAATATATTATTTATAATTATTATATAAATTAAAAATTAATTAAAATAATAAAATGAAATTTATTATTAAAAAATAAATTTTATATATATTATAATTTTTTATTATTTAAATATAATTATAACGAATTTAATAGATTAATATATTATAAATTTAAAACGTTTCGGAAATTTATTAATCGTATTAATTTATTTTTATAATATTTTTTCATTTATAATAATAATTAGAATTTATTTTTTTAAATTAAAATTAAAATAATTTAATAACGAATAATTTAATTAAATTATAAAAAATTATTTTTTTTTTTTAAAATTTTTTTTAAATAATTAATTTAAATGTTTAATATATTTTTTTATATTTAATTATATTAGTATATTTAAAAATAAAAGATATTTATTTTTTTTATTTTATATTAATTTAATTTCTATTAAATTAAAATATATTTTATTAGGATTAGTTTTTATATTTTCGCATATATTAAAAGCGTATTTATTTAATTATAATTTTAAATTTTAAATTTTAATATATATAATAATTAATTTAATAATAATAATAATAAAAGTTTTATTAATTTTTATTATTATTATATATATATTACGTAAAAAATCAGGATAATTTTTTTCTAATTTATATAAATTATTTAAAAGGTTAATTGTTTTTTTAAAAATGTTAAATAGCATTTCTAGCGATTTATATAAAAATATATCGGCCTAAGGGGGGGTTGGTATTTAAAAGAAATCCCAGGAAACTTTTAAGATTATTTATAATAAATTTAATAATTATAAATTAACTTAGAATTATTTGGATTTTATATTATAAAATGAAAAGGCTTTTTAATTTATTTTTTAATATATTTTAAATATATATTATTTATAAATTAAAATTATAATTTTATATATAATATATTAATAATTTTTAATTTAAAATTATATTTTTAAAAACGAAAAAATATTTATATTTAAAAGCTATAAATTATTTAATATATATAATAATAAATAAAATAACGTAATTTTATTTTTATATATTTATTATATAAATTTAGAATTTATATAAATTATATAACCATTTAATATAAAAAATTTTTATTTAAATTTATTTTAAAAATATATTTTAAATAAAAATATTTTATTTAATTATTAATTCGTAATAATTTTATTAATTTATTTTTTTTTAATAGCTATATATTTTTATTTTCATACGTTTTAATTAAATTATTAAATTTATATTTTTTAATTTAAAAAAATAACGACGGGGGTTCCTTAGGTTTTTTTTTTATTAATATATTTAATAAATATAATTTAAAAAATTATATCGAATTTAATAATTTATATATAATAAATATAAAACGTTTTTATTATTATATTATTTATATTTTTTTTATTTTATATGTTAATTTCGTTTATATTATATTTATTAATTAGAATAATATTAAAATATTTTTAAGCGTTAATAAAAAAAATATAAAATTTTTTAATTATTTTTAAATTTAATATTTTAATACGTAAAATATTAATTAATTTTTTTATTTTTATATATATTTTTAAATATTAATTTATAAATTTATTATATTATATAATATTTAATTTCTATTAATCTTTATTTCTTTTTAATATTTTTATAATTATTATAATAATTATATATTTTATAAAAATCCGTTTTAAAATTATTTTTTTTAATATCTAATTAATTAATTTTCGCTTTTATTTTAAATGTAATTATTATAAAAATTAAATAATTTTTCAATAAAATTTTATATTTTTTAATTAATAAAAAAATATAAATAAAATTAAATTATATTAAATAATAAATTTTTATATTAATATATTATTTTTCATATATATAATAATTTGCGTAATATGCTTTTTAAAATCGCTTATTCTAGCTATTTTTTTGAATTTAAATACGTTGAAATTTAATTATTTTGAATTAATTATAAAATAAGGTGTAAAAGTGGTAGGTTATTGCAAATGGGGCGCTGTTGCAAAAGGCGGTCAATGCGGTTAGGTTATAAGATTTAGTGCGTAAGCCCACTGAAAGCCCCTGTGGCTACATTGCCTTCTAGCGCCCCATGCGCTGCAATTACAGCGGTCTTGCCAAAATCGGCCTAATTTTGCTCCGCGATTTTGTGTTGTCGGCTGCCTAACGCACTAATGTAGCACCGTAATGGGATAGTGGCTCTCTCTCAGCTCAAATTAAGTCGGCGGCTCTAGAATCAGCGTGCTTAAGGTTGACCAAAGCACGAACATAATCTATCATACATTCTTGACATCCTCTGTTATTTGGCTCAAGTTTTGAGTATTAGGGTTATATAGACACTGTAATGATGGTCAATTGTGAATGATAGGCCTCGCGGTGGCAAGTCACCTCATTGCTTGCTTGAGATGCGGGCATGAATCAATACCAACAATATATGCCTCGACCAACATCTACCATTTTCACCTTTGGAACTAATCCAAATGTGTTGTGGATGACGCCACTGCCAGTACTCACCAAAATCAAATTACTCGTCCTCATAAAGTGTCATGGTTTTATCTGTCCATCCACCAGTGCGCCACTCTCCTGAGCAAGTTTCAGCAAAATTGCTTCGGCTTACATTGCGTCGTTGAAGGCTTTGACGGTAGAAAATGGGCTGGCTTGTTTCGCTTCACGAAGATACATATCTTGAACACGACCACCATTAGCGGACCCTAAGAAGCTAATTCAGCAAGGCGTGTCTCGGGGATTTACCAAGGATTGTAACATACCAATTAGAGGTAAAGATGACGGCGCTGTGATTTGTCGTATCGCAGTTACCATCTGACTAAGCTGTGTGCAAATGGATTGTTTATCGTCTTGAGTAAAACTGTTCTAGGTTTCATATAATGTTGGGCCTTTAATTAGGCTCATATAAATGAAGAGTTAAACCCTTATATTCTTTCCACCCGAAACCTTCAGGGGTCGGGACTTGCTTGCCTGGGAATATAGTATTCAGGGTGCGAAGCGCAAGTGCTTCTTCTATTCGAACATAGTAGGGCGGCCCAAACTTTACGAATAGTCATAAGTGTTCGGATCGGACGTTACCTCGTGATTTTGTCTTGCCGGCTGCTTCGTGAACTGCAGTTGGCGTTGGAAGTTGCGGGGGTGTGGCTCCGGACCCGTTAGTCTGAAAAAAGGAAGAATCGTGAAAGTCTATGTTTGTCACTGAATGATATGAAAATGAGGCATGCCAATTTGTACTGCTTTAGTAGGTAGGATTTTGGCGATTTTATGTGAGGTGATATGTAAGAATAATGGAACAGAGTTGACGGATTAAATCGGGTTGTCATACAAATAACATATTAATCTGCAATCTAATTAAGTCCTGAGTTCGCAAATCATAAGGGGGGCAATCACCGCCGCGCTTCTACGGGTGATGATGCACCACCAATATAGATAGCATGATCAACGCTGAAACCCGCTGTAATTATAGCTTCATAGGGCGCTCTGGAGAAAAGATACTGCTAAAGTTATAGCGGCATCTGGCATTATGCGCCCTGTATTTACAGCACGTTCCGCCTCGTGTACCTGTTTTTCATCCCCACCATCAGGATAATAATGCAATCCTTATCTTATTATCAGAAGATGTACGAATTAAGGATGGTAGCTATGGTAGCAACGATGGCAATCGGCACCCAAGATCGCGACAATACCAAGACGGCGGCTCCGCTGTCAGGGTCGTCCAACCCGTCATTCATCGTATCGAGGGACGCCCTCGCAGGCCCCATGGTCTTGACACATGATAACGAGGCGTCCACATCGGTTACGAGGCTTCCATTTCCAGCAGAATAGAAGACCGTGAGGACCGGTGTGATAGCCCACTGGGCTTTCTCCGCATCTTCAACGAGGTCCGTTCCCTGTTTGCGAATTTGTTAGCTAAAGCCTTGGGATCCATGGAATGCATGGGAGAATGGAGTGCGTACCGTGGTTTGGTACTCGCTGACCAGAGTAAGTTCATCTTGCTTGGGAATTACAGGCCAGCAGGTCGACGAAGAGTTCTGCTGCTGGGACAGGGACTGCGGCGCGCCCTCGCCAGTCAGAGCTGGAGATTCACCGCCTTAGTCAGCCACCAAACTGCAGTTGTTTTTACTAATCAGACTGGAACTTACCAACGCCGACGAAATCGGTCCAGTCCCCACCGTCTATCGGAGCGCAGGCATCATCCTTGCCGTCCTCCAGGTCCTTCTGCAACCTCGCGCACGTGTCTGAGATAGAGGGCCTATCGTCCTCTTTGACATACCCGTCAACGAGGGTGCGTACCCGCAAGACAAGGGCATCAACGCACGACGAGCCCATGGCGTCGGCGCACGTCCCCTCGGCGGTAGCAGCCGTCTTGTTCTGGCCGAACGACAGCGACCCGGATACCCCGTGCAGGAATACGGCGCACGCACCCGTCCAGTTGCTCAAGTTCAGATCCGCCGGCGTGCCCAGGTAAAACGAGCTGTGGAAGGTCCGCTGCGCGTTCGCGTCGGTGATGTTGAAGCCTTTGACCCACGATAGACCTGAGAGCGCCGAGTTGCTAGTCGGCACGCGCGTGAGGCCGATGCTGGGGAACGACCCGGTATCTGCGATGGAGCAGTTGTCGTTCACGTTATCGGCCGCCGCCGGACACTCGACCTCGACGCAACCGACGATCGTCTGGTTGAGGTCTTGGGCTTGCACGGCGGCAACAGCCAGCGCGGTAATGGTAAGCGTAGAGCGCATATTGTGAGATTGAGATGGAGCAGAAGAAAAGCAAAATACAAAATTGAAGGTTAGTAGATTCTAACGAGGAATGTAGGTCGGATGTGTTATATTATCAAGCAGGTTGTTAACGACAAAAAACAAAAAGAGTTCCCAGCACTGCCTTCGGGCTGTACCAACCTTTGCAGCAGATGAGACAGACGAATGCTACGAACCTGATAATGATACTAGATTCGAATTTCTCTGTTCTCGGGTAGGATTGCTCTGGTCGTCTGGGCGTCCTATTTAAAACTTACCTGCATGTAAGTATTACGAGCTCGACATACGATTTTCTCCTGAATCTACTCATTATGACCAAGGACCTCTACTTGCTGCGCCCATACGTAAAATAGCCATGACGAGTAGTAGTAAGGTCTTCATGTCGACCTTGGATGCAAGGGGTAGGACCATCTCCCTCCCAGCCTCCTTCGAAGCGGCCGACATTACGATGTTAAGCGCGCATACGGCGAGGCTGTCAGATGTGGTGGGATTGCCAAGATCACCTGCCCGAAACGGCCGTGCGATCGGGCGAATAGCTGCTGTGACGTTGGATTAAAATTAGTATACAGATCTTCGCCAAGATCGATGCCCAGAACAATCTCACCAATTGCAACTAAGCAATAAAACTCAGGTAGGGAAAGTCCCAGCAGACTCGCCTGAGGGAGCTGAGCGAGCGGGAGGTGAGGGAGTACTAGAGTTGACTACGAGGCTGAAACATTCAACTTCGATAATATACATCACACGAAAGAATATGCGAGTTCATCAAAAGTCGCATAAGAGGCACAATCGCTTACTTACCTCACCACACTATGACCCTTCCTCATTTCCACTTCGGGCTTACTCTTTCCCTGTTACCTAGGTACCTTGGAAGTTCACCTTCCCGGAAAGTAAAGAGATATTTCCTATGATGCAGTCCCAATATAATCATCTCTTGTCAAAGAATGCCTTCAAGAAGCTTATTCGCTCATCAGAAGACGACCGGGATAGCCGCAAATATTTTGGGACTAATCCTCTCGCGAGAGCTTCAGCTGAATATACAGCCTCGATGCTTTGACTAAATAGAGCAATAAAAGGCGAGGCTCTGAGCCGTATGACCGCTGTCGACGTCGACGGAAAATTACAAGGAGACTTAGCCTTGCTCTCAGTCCTAATCCTTCGATATCTTAGAGTAGGCAAAAATAGAACGAAGTTCACGTTTATGTTTTTGATATCAGAGTGTTAGATATAAGATCTCGTAGTTATCATCCAAACGAAACAAATTATATACCGCAGTTCACCAGGAATCAACGACTCTCTCAAGACTCGCTATCTACACTCTTTCAAGCACCCTATATCCTCTCTCATCTACCTAATCCACAGACCATAACCCTATCATTGTCTCATCCTATTGTTTTATTTTAGTCCATAATGGCTGCAGCAGGAATTATAGACGCCATCGGCGTGATCTCGGGTCTCCTCGGTATCTTCCAATTCGGCATCGACAACTTCGCGGAGCAAAAGTCAGTTGGCTCGACCATTCGGGTTACTGTCGGTCTCGACGTGAGTACCTATAGCAAAAATGCTAGAAGAAAATTGCTAACACGATATGTTCGATACAACCAGACTGCAGGCGGTCTTAGCAACGCCGGCGGCGACCTTCCCGATGTCCGCCTCTTTAACGAGGCCGGCAAGTTCATCGGCATCAAAGCCGGCCCGGGCAAGGTGAAGGACGGTGGCTTCGGCGATATCACAATTGACCACAACGACGATACGACTCAGCAGCCTACATATGCCCTTTTTTCGGCAAATAAGGACGCTATCTGCGTTGCTTATACTGCGATCACCTGGCCTAACGGCGATAAGTACACCTGGGTTGGCAACTGGGGCCATCAGTGCGGCGGCACCTGGTACATAGCCCCAAAACAAGAACGAAAAGAACATTAAGAACAACAAAAACTAACACGAGCGACTCAGGTATTACTCGAACGTATACGTCAGCGGCAGCAACGAGAAGCCCGACTGCCTGTGGATCGACGGGAACAACGACCAGCCGCAGTCAGGGTTCCAGGTTCACTGGCCCGAGTTCGTGCAGAAGGAGGACGACACGCCCATCGACCAGATCGACCAGAGCGCCAAGATCGACCGGCTGTGCAACGCGGGACCGCCGTTTAAGATGTACAAGTACGCCGACGTCCACGACCCCAAGAGCCTCACCTACTGGACCATCAACAACAAGCGAGACGAGAATGATAGCGCCACAGAGGGGACCGCGGTTGCCTACGCACCGTCGAAGCGTGCCGCGTCGGCCAAGTTCGGCTCGTCGCACTACCCCCGGTCCAACGGCACGGCTGCTGCCGGTGGCAGCAACCCGCACCTCAACCGCCTGGTCATGAGCAGCGCAGCGCAGCACACGGCAGCCGGTCTCTGCGAGAGCGAGACTTCGCTTGGTCCTGACTTCTTGAATGTCGCAGATGGTACCTTCTGCCGCATGTCGGACAAGACGCTGTGGCCCGTGTGCGACGCCACCGCCAACATCGTCGATAGCTGCTTTAACAAGGACAGCCAGCAGCTCGTTGTGAACGGTCTTGCCACGAGGGATTCGCCGTACGAGCATGTTACGGACTGGACGTCGGCCTAAGAGTCTGGTTCTGAAAGATAGTCTGGGATTGGACTAGTAGGGGGCTACTAGGTATTTGATTCTAGGGGAAAATGGGAGCTTCGCATGGTTCGGCAGCGGTATTTGCTTCATTGTTATCAAGTTATTCATGTATTATCTATTACCTTATATATAGGTACCTACATTTGATGCGACACATACCATTGGAACTTTCTAAAGTAATTCATTTCTAGCAAATGGAATTATATAACTCCCATACTTGAGATATTTGACGGGGTATGTATGAGCTTACTGTTGTAACATTCACTTAAAAGCAGTAATTAACGTCAGAACTACAATAACACGAAGACCGCAAAGCCAAGATAAGCCTCACCTGGTGTAAAATCAAGCACCTGGAAGTTTCTCTTGTACTAGATACAAGAAGCCAGCTGGTTCGAATCCAGCGGTGGGTAAATTCTTTTCCTTTTTTTCTTGTTTTTTTCCTCTGCCTTGAAACTCTTTTAAATCAATTTCTCTAAGGTAACCAACCTAGCTTGGTTCGTAGTACAAGGCATCATGGGCCTGGTCACTCAGCTTGAGTTGGATTCGGCCAGTTCGGGAATTGTTTATGCACAGGCAACTTCCAGACATCTATCAGAAAGTCAGCACACACAGGGTTGTCTTGAGAGTGGCCCCAAAGGCCGACGATATGAGCAGCATAGTATATATATATCACGATAAACGTAGTCACCTAGATACGTAGCAAATGATAAAGGAAGGTCGTATAGAAGAACGAAGTTAAGTAACACCCCAGCGATCTCTTAATGTCAGCGCAAAGTGTCACCAAGCACCCCACAATAAAATTTGATTAGTGCGTGCCCCTATCACGAGATTGATAGACAAAAACATATTTGCCATCTTATACGAAGTAGGAAAGCAAATGAACGCGGCAAAAGATAACTGCCCATCCTGGGGTCGAACCAGGGATCTTCTGATTTGTCTGTTTACTAACAGTCAGACGCCTTAACCACTGGGCCAATGGGCACTTGTCAGGGCGCATGTCGACGATAACAATAGATTGCTAATGAACAAGTTATCCATTGCATTAAGATACTGTGGTTGGTTACGTCTTACCATTAGGTAATTTCATCTGATATGAAGCAAGAACTCATGGGTTCCTGTTTTAGATGTGAAAGGAACAAGCAGGCGACCTCGGCCACACCAAAGCTCTATTGAGTACCGAGAGTAGAGATGGTCCTCCTTTATCTCTTAAGAATATATAGGGTTCAACAGCTGTCAGTCCGCAGCTCTTCATGGAACGACGTTGTTGTCTCCTCATTGCTTGGTTGGCCTTAGAACATGCGGCGTAATTTGCAGCATCTCGCGAAATCGATGAACGGAGGGTTACTGCGTGAAGGCCTAAGGGCTTGAAAAACCACGCTTGCTGGGGCTTTTTGACATTACAAAGACTGGTAATACGGCGACATAGCCAAAAATCTGCATCCGGCTTTGGGCACGCCGCTGCGCTACTCACCATAAACCCGGACCCTCACGGCATGCTGGAGCCAGCCACGAAAAAGCTGCAAAAAAAAAAAAGAGGATGGGTTTGATGTCTTGGTAGAGCGCCTATTGTCTTGTCCTAGATAAAGTCTTTCCAACTGACCCGAGCAGGTTGAACGAGGCTTCTGCCGAGGTGGCTATAATCCACCGCCGCCACGCACCTCACTAACATCTACTCCGCCAACAAGACTAGAGGTGAGTGGACACGGGAGAACAAGCCGCCGTTCACGACAAATGCGAATCTGCCAAATGCGAAAATTGGACGGCGGCCCACCCGGGCTTCCGAAGCACGCTTCACCAGATCTTAGATCAAGATACTTCCAGGCTGGAGAAAAGCGAGACTGTAAGTCCGGATTGTCTGTTCGCATTCGGCCGCCATAGTAAGTGGTACGCGAATGCCCTCCACTACGTCGCACTGTGTACCGTGGCTCTTTTTCATCGCGACGTCAACGGGCGAACGCTTGTTCGTGTTTGCGGACACTTTCAGATGGAATGACATGCTGCGGGTAATGAACAGGGCATTCCCCGACCGCAAGTTACCTAAAGCGAGTAAATTTTGGTTACTAGCAAAGCACATGAGCAAGCTGCTGAATAGACTCATTGGGCACGGATGGGCGAGCTTACAGGATTGAGTAATAGACACAACGAAGGGTCTGGCGATGAAAGAGCTGGTTCTCAAGACATTACTAGGTTACCTACCGTAATGTATATCCGTACGCCGTATGCCCCACGAGGCGGGCCGATAGGGGTGGAGCCTGGAAGATAGGAGAAGTAAGAGGGCAGTGTACGAGTGATTAAAAAGAATCCTGCAATCTTTTTAGTATCATAGGTTGAATTTGTCAGCCGATTGAAAACGGGGCCGATGAGAAAAGATGACCAGAATCATTAACAAGACGGGATGGGAATCGCGCCGACTTACCTAATATGGTCGACGTCCACCGGTATGGCATCTCCACGAAAACTTGCAAGAGTGGGGTGAGAGGGTGGTACGGGGTGGCATTAAGCATGTCAAGATGACACAAACGGCGTAAGTGAAGAGTCATGCAGCTTTGCATCTAAACCTGGAAGGGGCATCTCCAATATATTTCCACCCTTCAGCTTTAGCTACCTGGATAGTACATAAACCTTCGACCCCGCTCGCTCAGAAACACATACATTCACATATCACGAACCTCAACCATCCAAAGGCCAAGCTTCGTGGTAGAAATGGCTCCCAAGATCTTTCTGTAAGTGAAACGTACGAGGATGCGAGAAATCTGAGAGCTAACCGGCGAGAATAGAACTGGCGCCACCGGTAAGCACCCAGAAATAAGCTTTGGAGATGGCATCATATGTCTTGGCGGTTTGCTGAAAACTGAGAAACGCAGGCTACATCGGTGGTGACGCTCTCTACTCGCTCGTCAAGGCGCATCCGGACTACGAGTACACAGTCCTCGTGCGCAACGAAGAGCGAGGCAAGCCCGTCGCCGCTGCCTACCCCAATGTCCGGCTAGTCTACGGCAGCCTCGACGATACCGAGGTCATCGAGAAGGAGGCCGCAGCTGCGGACGTCGTGGTTCGTAAGTATTAGGTAGCTTGGAAAGTTCTGGTAAAAGAAACTAAGCTTCTAACCCACCACATCTAGACACGGCCGACTCGTCTGACAACATGCCGTCCGCAAAGGCCATCGCCAAGGGCCTAGCCGCAGGCCACACGGCCGAGAAGCCGGGCTACTGGATCCACCTGTGCGGCACCGGCATCCTGACCTGGTACGACGCGGCGCACGAGCGTTATGGGCAGGCGCCGATTCCCGAGCAAAAATACCACGACATCGACGACATCGAGCGCATCGTGTCGCTGCCGGACAGCGCCATCCACCGGGACGTCGACAAGGTCGTCATCGCCGCCAACGACTTAGCAGGCGTCAAGACCTTGATCGTGGGACCCCCTACCATCTACGGCACGGGCCGGGGCCCGACCAACACGCGCAGCATCCAGGTCCCCGGGATCGTCGACTTCACGCTGACGAACGGGTTCGCGCCGATCCAGGCACCGGGACTGACGGAGTGGGATAATGTGCACATCCACGACCTGGGCGACTTCTTCGTGCTGGCCGTCGAGGCCGCGCTGGACCCGGCCAAGAACTCGAACCCGGAGATCTTCGGGCCCCGCGCGTACTTCTTCCTCGAGAGCGGCGTGCACAAGTGGAGCGAGGTCAGCAAGTGGGTGGCCTCCGAGGCTGCCAAGCAGGGGCTCATCCCCGAGGCTATCGCCAAGGAGATCGATATCCCGAAGCTTGGGACTAACTCTAAGAGCGTCGCCGCCAGGGCTAAGAAGTACCTGGGCTGGGAGGCTAAGGCGCCGAGTCTGAAGGAGACGATCCCGGATGTCGTCGCTTTCGAGGCCAAGAAACTGGGCAAGGCTTAACTGTGCGTGCATTGAGTCGTTGCTGTGTTTTGTATGGATTGACGATCTTCTTCACGATAAGTTTGTAATTGTCACGAAAGGCGCTAGGCTAGGAGTGTGCCAGTAAGGATACGTTAAGATGCAGAGTAGGGGGTTTTCAGTGGCCCATGGAGCAAAATCCACCATATTTCAAATTGCCATCCTACTTACTACAGCTACTCTTGTCTTCGTCACATTCTTCAGAAATTGCAGGTGTGTGCACATCATGGGTGCTCAATGTCGAAGTACACCTTGACCTCAACCTCGTTGCTCCAACCGGAATCCAGACCCATTTCCCTCCATGCCGTCTCAACATCAATGTTCAATACGTGGTCGTCGGCCGAATTGATGTTGACCGTGTGGGTCGGGATAGGTTCGCCCAAAACAGTGATCATGAAATCTCGCTCAATCGACATGTTTGGAAGATCCGAGATATACACCCCTTTGCAACTAGTTAGCGTCTTGATCTCAAATCTCATGCCACCCCATCATTATGACTTACCAAGAACTCCCAAGGCTTTGAGTCGGGTATCGAAGAACACCCTGCCGGTATGGAGCAGTTTGGATTGATACGTGAGTATAGCGGCTGCCCCTGTCATTTTGCCGATGAGACCCAAGTTGGCGATGTAGATCCTGCCGTTTGTTTCACTTTGGAATTGGGCCACGGGAAAAGCCGTGAAGATGTCGTAGTCGCGAACATCCAAAGACACCCTCAGCATGACGGCAGGAGAACTAGGATACGCTACAGACGTGACAAGGCCGCTACGATGCGCGCGCACTACGTACTTCGTCGTAGATAAAACCCCCGGAAACCGCGAGAGTGGTATAAGCTCCCCCAACTGCTGTCGGGAAGTATTGAAGACACCCAGCACCGGAGTTCCTGTCACGGCTCTACCGTTATAACTCCCAATCTTGAGGACAGAAGGCTCGTCGTAGCTAGTGTATGGGTCAATACTCTTCCCGACGACACTAGGTCGGAAGATAACTGTTTGGCCGCGAGGAGTCGGTCCTGTCATTTGGTTGATTAGGTCGATGTCATGCTTCCCCGGAACATCGGTGATGTAGATCGGCCCGCCGCTGAGACATCTCGCAGCAGCGTGGAAACCAGCGAATTCGTGGTCGGTTTGGAACATATCCCAATCTGGCAGGGTATTCAAATGCTGCGTAAGGAGAGAGTTATGGGCGTTACAGAAAATATGCCACGGGTGCGAGTCGGGGATATCGGGATAGAAGTCGTCAGAATTCCGTACAAGCATAACTGGCCTGTTACGTGGCAATTGCTGGTGGAATAGATGCTGCGGTGCTTGAGACATGCAAGAGATGGCTCTGATGCTGAAGTGTCTAAGAGCTGCAACCATCCACGTATCGAGATATTTCTCGGTGAGTTCCCGACGATGTTCTGCTGAAACCCAAGTATCAACCATGTATTGGACATCCGTCTTGACACCATCGATCCCACAATCCGAAAGGAACTTGTAGAAATCATTGTAGAACTTGCCGACGTCTTTTTTGCAAATAACGATCATTGGTCCTTGTGCGTTAGAATCCTCTCGATCGACCTGTACTGTCTTATAAGTCTTTGCAAGCTCGCCACCGGCCGAGATACCCCCCCAATATCCGAGCAAAGCATGCCAGACAACAATACTCTGGATATTTGGGTGTTTTGAGCGGATACGAGAGACTGTGTCCTTGAGTCCGCGAGGGAACCCTGTAGGTTCAGCCTCGAACCCTTTCCAGCCATACTGGTACTGGTCGTCGCCTTCATAATCGATGTCTTGCCAGTTGTCATCTATGATGAGCGTACTAATGTTAATGCGGTCCTTCGATAATGCCTCGACAGCGTCGATTATCTTCTCATCTGTTAAACGCTGACCTAGAGCATTCCATGTGCCTATTGATGTTAAGTAATACCCAAGGGGGATCAATTGCCACGATGCTTACAGTATCCCAATCCGTCATACCAATTCTCGTACCACTCGGGCTTAACATCATCAGTCAGGGTTTGAAGTTCTCGGGCAATTTCACTGTCTCCGTTTCCTGTAGCTAGTACAACATTTCGTGCGTGATACATAACAGCAGCAATGGCACTCTCAAAGCCATCGCCAACAGCAGCAAGAACCAGGCCAGATGTTTCGGATTCGGCATCATTACGCATCTGTAAGTCGTAAGATAAGGTGAATCAGTATCGCTCTGTGGCGATTGTGCTGAAACTTACATGTATTTTCACATAACCTGAATCTGAGCTGCGAAGGAGTGTCATCACATCCTCTCTACCACTAACTCCTAACAAGACCAAATGCTTTCCTTCGCGGTTTAGAAACGAGCACATCACGGCATCTTTATCTAAGATGAACGAGCCATTACCATGTCTGGGGCCTAACCACGGAGACGCATGACGAACCAAAGCAAAGTATCTACAGGTTATTAGCGTTCTGATTATAGCTAGGTAGGCGAAAACAGCTCTATTAGCTAGTAAAATGAGAGATTCTTACCGCAAGGGACCACTCCATGGAATTCCGAGGTCCACGTCATCATACGTAGAGCGGTCGCCCTCAGCTGGGCCAACGGTTGCGTTGATGGTCCAGAGTTGAGTACGAGGTGTTTGGCTAGCAGTGGCCCTAACTCTCAAATCCGGATTAAGATCATGGATAATATCCGAGAGTTCTATCACCGTTTCGTTGATGGGTATTTGGGGATTGACTACGACAATCCCATCGGCTGTACCTGATACTTCACGAGACCATCTCCAAGGTTGATTGGGGCTGTTGCGAAACTTAAGAGTAAAATTCAAGGGCGAGGAGACAGAGAAGGGCGCGCAGAAGTATAAGGGAGTATATAAAGGACTATTAATCTGGAGCGATGATGGACAATCGGTAGTCGAGATGGGCGACAGCAAGGTCTCAGTCCAATTGCCATTAGTGGAGGAGTGCCAGACTGCAACCTCCCAAGGATCATGTGCGTCTTGATTCTTGACTTCTAAAAGAGCAAAGAAAGAAAAGGAGTTCTCTTTGAGCTGAGAAACCTGCCCAGCAGGCGGATAGCTTGATATCTTGGCATCCATCATAGGGGCCATAGCAAAACGATTCGATACAGGGACAGCGTTGAACTCGGAATTGATACCCTGTTCATCTTTAGACATTATTTATCATTCTTATTAGTACGATGAGAGACATATAGGATAAATCGGGTGGTCGAGACACTATATGCGAAAGATGTTATGCTCATCCATTTGTTGAAGGTGTTAAGTCGAAGCTCAGTCAGAAGTGCAGTGCGTAACAAAAGCCAAACTAGGGTCCACATAGACAGATCAGCAACCAATCAGTAGTTGATTATTTACTTATTGCGGTTGCCGAGCCACAGAAGTATGACACTAGACGGAATTAAGCGGGTAGAAGTAGCCGAGTACCTAGGTACATACGGAATAGTAGGTTAGGTGACTTTTAGATGTGGCACAACTGTGGCGTGCAAGGCAAATCCAAAATTTGAGCTCTCGAGCCGAAAACCGAACCCATTCCAAGATTTCCCATCAAACCGCTCATTCCCCTACACCTCCCCACGCACCACCCCAATGGCGTCCAGGAGACTCGCATTGAACCTCGCGCAGGGCATGCGCGGCCGTGCTGCCAATTCTGCCATCCGACCACTCAAACGAGGTTTCGCTACTCCGGTGACGTCTCCAGCAGGCGCGAAGACCCAGACCACAACTCTGAAGAACGGCTTGACGGTAAGCTTCCCGAGGGCCAATTGGGCTTACGGATGGCTCTGGAGCTTAGCTCTGACACTCAGTTGATAGATCGCGACCGAATACTCGCCCTGGGCACAGACCTCGACGGTGGGAGTTTGGATTGATGCCGGATCAAGAGCCGAAACGGACGAGACAAATGGAACCGCACACTTCCTAGAGCACCTTGCCTTCAAGGTAACTAAGAATACCAACTACAGTTACCTGATGATTCTCTAATGATTTTTTCTAGGGCACTCAAAAGAGAACTCAACAACAACTGGAGCTCGAAATCGAAAACATGGGTGGTCACCTCAACGCCTATACTTCGGTGCGTTAAACATGATATGGGAATTCACACGTATTAGCTAACACATGTATAGCGTGAGAACACCGTCTACTTCTCTAGAGCTTTCAACTCCGATGTTCCCCAGTGCGTCGACATCCTCGCCGATATTCTACAGAACTCCAAGCTCGAGCCCTCCGCGATCGAGCGAGAACGCGACGTCATTCTTCGCGAGTCGGAAGAGGTTGAGAAGCAGCTAGACGAGGTTGTCTTCGACCACCTCCACGCCACTGCTTATTCTCACCAGCCCCTCGGCCGCACTATCCTTGGTCCCCGCGAGAACATCCGTGACATCACCCGAACCGAGCTTACCAGCTACATCAAGTCCAACTACACTGCTGACCGCATGGTTCTCGTTGGCGCTGGTGGTATTCCTCATGAGAAGCTCGTTGAGCTGGCCGAGAAGAACTTCTCGCGCCTCCCGACGACCTCCCCTCACACCGAAGCCTTCCTCCTATCCAAGCGAAAGCCCAACTTTATCGGATCCGAGGTTCGAATCCGAGACGACACCATCCCCTCCGCTCACATCGCTCTTGCAGTCGAAGGTGTCAGCTGGAACGATGACGACTACTTCACTGCTCTGGTTACCCAGGCTATTGTCGGCAACTATGACAAGGCCATGGGAAGCGCGCCTCACCAAGGAAGCAAGCTCAGCAGCTTCGTTCACAACAATGACCTGGCCAACAGCTTTATGAGCTTCTCTACGAGCTACAGCGATACTGGGTAAGATTTGACCTCGGACATTGATTCTATTGGAATTGAGACTAACCAATCTTAGTCTATGGGGTATCTACCTAGTAAGCGACCAGCTTACCCGTCTAGACGATCTGGTTCACTTCACTCTTCGCGAATGGTCCCGGCTATCCGGTAACGTCACCGAGCCCGAGGTCGAACGAGCAAAGGCACAGTTGAAGGCCTCTATCCTCCTTTCCCTCGACAACACCTCTGCCGTTGCCGAAGATATCGGCCGACAAATCGTAACGACGGGCCGCCGGATGAACCCGGGCGAGATCGAGCGAGTCATTGACCGTATCACAGAGAAGGACGTAATGGAGTTCGCGCAGCGCAAGCTATGGGATCAGGACGTGGCCATCAGCGCGGTCGGCAGCGTCGAGGGTCTGCTGGACTACCAGAGAATCAGGAACGACATGAGCCGGAACTTCTAATAGACTAGACGGTGAACGGTGATTGTTTGCTGTCGAGGCGGCGTCTTGCAAAGGGAGAAAACCGACCGGGTCATAGAGTGTATTCGATAATCACGCACTTAGTTGTACCATACCACATAAAGATTTCCATCCGTTAGATTCCCTCGGGGTCGAGACCAAACGTTTCGCTACGTGCCGCCAGCTACCACCACGTAATTTGAGCAAGGGTGTTCTGCCAGGAGATTAATTGAAACGAAGTGAATTTTCTTATGGTAGATGCGATTCTGAAGCTTCTTGGTGCTACCAACAGATTTAAAACCTACGAGCCGTACAAATTATATATAGTGGACACCGGCCCGTGAAACAACTAACCATATAGATAGAGTATGAGTAGATGTGTCGAGTTTGTTTCGGCGATTCTCGAGTTTAGTCCATATGGGAAGCCTGGTGTGACGTCTCAGAAAACATCGACGTTTAAGTTGTTATAATCGCAATACTAAGGGAAACATGATTGACCTCCTACCTCAAGTAACGCCATTATGGAATGCAGGTGGGTTTGTACAAATACTCCTACCTCCCAGTGAGGCCCAAAGAGATCCGCATTCGAATCCTAAGTTGTCATAGAGGATTGTCGCGGACTAGTGACGAGCCATCCACAGAGTACTTACCTTTTAAGCCCATTCAACGCTAAGTTAATTATATGGAATAGGTCTCTAGGCCCCTTTAAATAGGAAAACACTCTACAAGAGCCAGCACAAAGCTCCATGTTAATAGAATGGATTCGCATAGCGGAGTATAAGATGAGTTCAAAATAGCAGCAACCACACATCGCCTAACGGGTTTCTGGAACTTATTGGAGGTAACATTTCAACGAAGCATACCTAACGTAAATCATGCCTAAAAAGAAAGCACCCCTCCTGATTCACAAGAACATTAGGTACATTTCACTTGCACATTTACACAGCTTGAGAACTTCCTTGCTGGCCCATCCTTCGATATTAAACTACTTAGGTTTATGATGCTTATCTCTTACCTTTATGGAAATCTACCCGTTTCCATGGGTCAAGAGGATACGGTTGTTGTCCATGCTGCCCGGAGCAGCTCAGAAGTTTAACCAACACGCCACAAAAAAAGGACTGATATGACTATATCATAAAACAACAACACTAGCAAATCTATTGACGTTTACTCTACTGGCAATGATAACGACACGAGTATACTTTATGTCAAGGCGCCAGCTTCGAGTGATGTATCATGATCGAGGAGAAGACCGGATCGTTCTTTTATAACTCCGGGGGCGTTCTAATTATCTCCGGTGGGTTCTTTGCCACATCGCTTACGTTTTAACATTCTTTTTTAATATTCTATGTGCTTGTGCTGAAGCATGGGCATAGAATGAACTGATGATAGGTGTTATGGTGAGAGCATCGGCTGGACTAACTAAGCACTACAAGCCGTACTCGGACGGTTGTCAACTAGTCGGCCGTGGATTAGAGGAAGGTCCGCTGAAGAGTTCAATATGCAGTGAGAATGTAGTACTAGACGGCTGGTTCCATCGATTTCAAAGAGCCTTCAATTTTGCACACACATTATATGCTACGAACGTATCAAGTGCTGGAACGCCTAAACTATCCTCTTTTTTCGGTGAGCTAGCAGTGATCTATCTCCAGCATGAAAACCGTTTGGAAGATGCGAAGGAAGCCCCTGAGGACCAATACAATACCGCGAAGCAACTGGATTTTGACCGAGAGGTATACCGTGCCATAGGCAATTTGGGCATGGTAAATTATCAACTATACCTGAGCAGAAAAGAGCCTGAGCTGCTAGATACAGCCATCTCCGAGCGTATTGAGCTAACTCGCAAGCTGAAGAAATTCGCCCTCGAACACCTAAGCGACCCAGAAGCCAGGAAAGAATTAAAAAAGTTTGCGTCACTTCGGGAAGCTATCGCTCTGGGGTGTTTCTATGTTTCCAGCAAAAGGGTAACGTAAATATGGCAATAAGTACCACCCTGGAGTCCCTCGATATTCAACTAGATCTAGGAAATCCCGTCTTTATCGGCATTGCAAGAGGATACTATGCCATTGCACTACTATTCGGTAGTAGATCTGAAGAGGCGCTGGCGCAGTGCAACCGACCCAATTCTTGCACACCAATCATATCCATGTCCAAAGAACCTTCTGACGAATACAGAGGGTATATACGGAGATTGGTCGAAGCCGGGGCTGATCCCGAGTTAAGAGACGAACAAGGCTATTCCGCATTGGATTGCACTGTATATAGTGGCGATATCAAAACAAGGGATAAGGCAAACCACCGTTACACGGACCACCCCCTTGCATGCCACATTAATTATAGAAAGTTAATTATATAATATAATAATTTTAAAATATCATTATATAATTAATTTATATCTAATTAAATTAAAATTAAATATTTTTAATTATAATATATTTTTTTATAATCGATATATTTTTTAAATTTATATTATTTAATTCGCCGTTAAAATCTTTAATTTTATCTAACATTTTCTTTATTTTAATTTTTAATTTATCTTTTTTTTTCATAATATTTTTAATATTAATAAAAAAGTTATTTAAATTTAATATAATTTTCTAATGTTTTATAAATTTAATTTTATTTAATATTATTTATAAAAATTTATTATAAATTTTAATTATTATAATTTTTAAAATAATATTATTAAAAGTTTTACTAAACTTTTTAAATAATAATTTAATAATAAATTTATAAAATATTAATTTAATATTTAATAATTTTTAAGTTAAATTTTATATATTTTTAAATAAAAAAGATATTTTTAAATTTAATAATAATAAATCTTTTAAAAATTCAAATGCTAAAAGCTTAGAAAAATAAAAGGTAATTATCATTATTAATTAAATTTTAATCTTATATATTAATTAATTATTTAAAACTTTTAATTTATTTTTAAAATATATATTAATAATTAGCTAATTAATTAAAATATTTCTTTTAATTATATGATTTTTTCAAATTATATTAAAAATTATTATGAATTTTTACTTATTAAAATAATTATTAAAACGTAATAAATATATTAAAAAAAATTTCTAATAATATTTTTTTTTTAAAACTAAAAAGGGATTTAAATTATAAAATTAAAATATATAAAAAAAATATGCTAAAAAAAATATTAAATATATTTTATTAATAAAATATTTTTATATAAATTTAAAAATAATATAATTATTATAATTATTAAAAATTAAAATATATT
>MU376294.1:0-98964 GCA_022495205.1 Hypoxylon sp. FL1150 | reverse complement strand
TCAACCCCTTTTTTTTTTTTTTTTTGCCTTATCGCACCACAATCAACCAACCACCTTGTTGGTTGCGATACCCAAGGTAGCCTACCTACGCAGACCCAACAAACCCTCCTTCCTTTGCCCTGCGCCTCCCTCACTTACCCGGCCTTTTTTCGAAGAAACTTATACATACTATACTTGAAAGAACTGGCAGTTAAGGGGCAAGGTGGGATTGGAGCCTTTTGAAACGAACGGGATTTACGAATGTCACGCCCTCAACAACCCATTGGTTCACGGATTCCAGGAGATAGGTAAAAACTCTGGTATCATTCAATGAAAAGACTATTGAAAAGTAACATCCGCTGTTGACAGGATCTGAGTGAGAGTCTATCTATTGTGCATGTTTTTAACCTGTAAAACACTCGCTGGCGAGTAGGAACTGGAGTCAAAACTTAACGAGTAGCTGGTTTTATGTCGTGCACAGTAAATAGTATCACAAACTTAATTTAGGTCAATGAATGTTCAACTACGTTACAGATCTGGGTACCTAGGTAGGTATAGAAAATGTAATCTCATCCCAAATCTTCGTTGACTTCTTCTGCGAGGCCGTGGTCATGTAACCCGGCGGCCGGTCAGGTAACCTGTAATGTTTCCCGGGTCCGTATCGAAAAGGACCGGCGAAATACCTCGACTACATCCTTTGTATCTCAGGTAGGGATAGGTAATCTGCAGCTGCCAGTCTCTACCGCGTCCTCAACCTCCCCGGCCTGAGGAAATGGCAGCTCCATAGCACCTGAGAAGTTCAATCCACTCTAGAAGTCGCAGAATAGGGGTTTTCGTAGGGAGAAGCATACAATCCGTAGTTCCGCTCAATAGGCCGTCCTCTGGACTCTTGACATTTGGTCCGAACGAGAGCTCCAGACGGATGATCTCTCTTCCGCAAAACCTTCCTTCTTTGTCATCCCCCCTTGTTTCCCGCGGCTGAAATAATATTTATTTCGCCTCGTCAGATATTCTTAAGGCCACGATTCTCGTAGCAACATCTCGTCTCATCGCACGCGCCCATTGCCCCCCTTCATGCCGCGCCCGTCGCGTCCAGCCTCTTCTTTAGCTCCCGCTCCTTCTGCAGGACCTCCAACTCCAGCCTCTCAACGCCGTACCGCAGTGCCTCCTTACGCTGGCGCGTCGCGCGCGCCTTCAGCCTTGCCTCCCCCTTCAGGTTTGCTCCCTGCTGCTGCTGTCGCCTGGACGCAGGCGAGTACGCGCAGGCGGTATTGTCCTGCTGCAGTCGCCCCTGCTGCAGCTCGGACCGCGCCTTCAGGGCGTCGATGCGCCGGTCGGTGCGCGCGACGTGGGCGTCCGCGCGGTCCAAGAGCGTGCTGATGGCGGGCCCGATCTCGTCGCGCAGCGAGGACTCGGCGAGGGCGAGGGTGGGTTGAGGGATTAGCTCGTAGTGCTGTTTCGGTTTTGGTTGGTGGGTTAGCTTAGGTACTCAGGTAGTATCATGGAAAAACAAACGTACGCGGACGCTCTTGAGCACGTTCACGAGGCGCGGGAAGTCGGCGACGCCGGTGCCGAGCGTGGAGACGGAGGACTCGAGGAAGGACAGCGAGGTGCGCAGCGCGGCTACGCAGTCCCCGTACGAGGCGCTGTTCGATGAGGTCATTGTGGTCGCCATTGGGGGGGTGTCATCGACGTGGGTTGGTAAGAGAATAGAAGATTCGCGTGACCAAATATTTACATTCTCAAGTTGCTGTTGGCCAGGCTCTTGACGCGGGGCATATTATTATTCGAATTGGAGCTAAAGCTGATGTACACCGGGATATCCAGTATTATGCAATTCACGCATTGCATCACGTAATATTGCGTAACGTCATTTCCAATCCTTTAGGAACCAACTCGAGTTCTTCTCTAGTTTCATTATCGTTATGAACAGCTTCTACTTCATTTACAAAATCTAGTGACCTTCGGAAATATCATGTAGAAGTAAGGTATATCCTCGTTAGATTATCTTTACTTGAGACGCGAACTATAAATACTTAGCGCTAAGTCATTTGAATATTATTAAATTCATTCCGAGTCTTATACTGGCGGAACCTTGAGATTTCTTACACTTTTAACCACTTCTTTACAAATTTCATCAAATTTAAATATCTTACATTAAGCATTACAATGCCAATTAGTGCTCGATTCATAGCTACTCGTTATTTATGAAACCTCGCAACTCTTATTATAGGGAATGACGCGAAATGGCTGGATGGATAGAACCAAGACGGGATCAATCGGTTGGCCACTAGTATACTAAGAGATCTACGCATGTAATAGTATGGTGCAATTGTTAAGAGATTCAACCATCACAAGCACACAAATCCTATCTAAATATTCATAATCATTATTCAAATATACTGTAAAGACTCTCAAACTTCCATGCGTCATTGAACCAGCTAACACGGATTTTCTTAAGGTATCAGTAACAACCGAACCGCGATACTCCACTTTTTCAAGCTTAAAAGGATTATTAGGAAATCGTTGAGTTAATGTGAAAGTATTACTATATTGGTGTTAGGATCAGGGTTGGTGTATTTCTATCGGTTAGCATTGACGTATTTATCGAGAACAAGTATAGCCTGATTTTTGACATCCGAATCGGTATCTCCCGTAGAGCCCCCGAATCATAACTGAGTCAGCCACGAGACGGGAAGAAAGTCCAACGAATGGTAGCCTGGCCATAAGCTACAAACTTATCTACAACGCGACGATAATATATGCAGTGGCAAGCACTAGTTATATCGTCCAGTGGGTTGGTAGCACATAGTGGCAGATAGGAATGTCAAGAGTACTAAGACGACTAGCTAGGTGTATGGGTATAAATAAGTTAAGGTATATCTTGCGACGTTGGAGTGGTTGCCGGGCCATGTGACTTTGCAGACCGCATAGTCACCTTTCAATAGATGAGGCCACTAACCAAAGGCAAGCACAAATATGGATGTGTTCTTGCAGGGGGCTATGCCAATATAACCTGACGCCATCGTCACTAGATCTGTGAAAGAAGCTCTTCGTGTCTTGTGTTAGGTATAATATTATTTCTTAGTCGTCTACCAAGGCTGAACTTGGAATATACTTACAGGTATCATCAAGTAGAGCTAAGAGAGTGAATGAAAGGTAGGAGGATCACTTCTGAGTAATGATCCCTAATTGTAAATCGCATGGCTGGGGTCATTGGGTCGGGAGAATCCAGTATGCTCTTGGGCCATTCTAAGAGACCGGTCCATTCCGTTCCAAGGTAAGACATGGCCGAATAGGCGGCACGATGAGCCCACCTGCCCGTAAACCAACGCCTGGCTCGGTATATGATGGCACACCAATAGATGAATACTAGTAGCGCGAATGGATCTCTCCTCTGAAGAAGTTTAAGATACGCTTCTCTACAACTCTACATTAACATCCAGGGTACCAGGAAAATTTAGCTTTGCTACTATGCCTAGGTAGGCGTAGCGAACGGCTTGTGCAATATTGAACAAAATTCTAGGCAGAAATCACGAGGCTTTACTTACGATACACATTCCGGGAAGAAGACAAAGTCTCGCCAGCTTTGAGGGCAACCTTCCATCTTGACGATCCAAGCCCTAAGCGACGCAAGGGTCTCGCAATAAATGGTCTTCATTTCGTCCGAGGTTTCTCTAGGATGCTCCACGGACTCTAGGAGCCATACTGGATTTAAGATCTCCTCATCTACCGTCATATCGCATGTATAACGACGTTGAATGAATTCTCCAAGCTGACTGCGGAGAAAGTATGGGCCGACTTGGCGGCCAAGTCGCGAGCTCTTTCGAAGGACGTGAAACATATCCAAGAAGTCGAAGTCGGCATCAGGGGATGAGAGAGCTATGCAGAAATGGAAAAGAATAATGCCGACTCCAAATATAAGGATGGCTAGCCAGTTGTTCTATCAAAGATTAAATGAGCACTAGGATCATTTCGGGGGGGTTCAAATTGTTCATCCTTACTTCGTTCACTTTAACACCAGAGAGGCGGAAGCGATTGGAAGCCTCGATATTGTATCGCAGAGCTAAGGCGTAGTACTCCGAGGGAGCTTGTCCTCCGTCTAACCACGCAAAGAGTGACTGTACTGATCTTACCGTAGGCTCTAAGTAGCTGAACTGTCCGATGTGATGATTAAGCTCTTGCATCCACGTCGAGAGCTCCATACTAGGTATTGTAGATCCCGCCCTCGCCTTCTCGACGAACCACAGCAAGACATCCGGAAATGCACGTTGTGCCGTTGTTTGAAGTGTTGCGTAACGCCCACCGCGGACTAACTTAAGGGACTCCTCGTTATCCCTTAGCTCATTGTATAAAACTGGTGGTATGGAGATGTCTGTTTCTGAAGAGGGCAGCGAAAGCGGAGAGCCGCGCGAGTAATCACACGTCTCTTTACGTCGCCGGCAGTGCGAACAAACGGGGCCCTCTAGATTGCACTAGAGAAGATGGGTTCAGTTTCAAAGAGGGGTATATTCAAGTATTATAAGGTGACACACCCTCACTCGTCGTCTTTTGCATTGCCCGCACCCCTGAAGTTGAAGGCAGTAAGTATCATGGTTCAGGACTCCGGATAGACGACGACGCTCACATTGCGGGTCTTTGTATGAGCCTGTCGAGAACCCGATGGCATTTCATATATCGAGCACGCAGTAACATGAAAGTATCACGAGATATGTCTAATTCTCAATCCCCGTCCCGTGAAGAGGTACGGGTTTCAAGGATTCGGACTGGAAGATGGATTGTACATCGGGTCGGAAGGAGATTCGGGTGGCGGGGGTGGCTGTGAGCCCGAGGATTGGCCCCGGCAGCTATATCCAATCAGGTTTAGTGTACGAAGTTATCTCTTGGTTCATCCAGAATGCGACGTCACCGCAACCGCGACCGCGACGAATTATCCTCATTTCTCATGCTGAAGTTAGCATTTCAAGAAGAATGGATCCAAGAAACGACTGAAAATCGTAATTAGATAATTTTGAAAAGAAAAATAAAAATCAACTGGCGGTACTGGGAATCGAACCCAGGTCTACACGGTATCAGTAAGTGTCCACAACGTGTTGTACTATCCACTATACTATACCACCCTATGAATCCCAAGCTGGGGATTGATGGATTATCTTGCTCCTATTATTCATCATGTAGGGAGTAGGCTCTATTTAGCTCGAGCGATGATCGGACGTCCGTAGGATAAACTACCATTTAAGCCGATCTTTAACCGACTATTATTAATACGAAACCCTTCATTGAAAACAGAGTCGAGAGTCGTGATTTTAATAGCCAAATGTAAATTTAATTCAGGTGAATTGAGGCTTAAATGAAAATACAACCATCGCTTACCTCCATGTAGTATCCAAATGTAAATCATGAAGACTTTCGCTACTTCTCTGTCTCGTTGTCGGTCAACTGAGTTCATCTTGACAGATACCATCCCCATACCAGCCACCTTGACCTCACTATAACTCCTATGCAAGTTTGTTCATCTACTTCGAGCGTAGCTTTACGGGTCGTATGGAGCTATGTGCTCAGGTATGGAGCATTCAACAGCCGTCCCAATACAGTGGCATGTACCTGATATCCCCATGCGTCGTACAGAATCATTGGTGATAAGGTGGTAATATGGAATATGGCACTAGAGACGACAGCAGCCCTGACAGCCCGCGTCGGTTGATCTTTTCGTACGGAGATCTGGGCTACGATCCATGCATGGCCCTAGCCGTCCGCTGCGACTATGATCAAGTACCGCGGACGCGGCGAATGAATCGCGGGGTTGATGTAACACGGCACTCGTCCCAGACGATATTACTTAACCACCAGCGATGCACCCCTTGCAGGTTGAATAGAGAAAAGCGGCTCGGCAGAACAACCTTCATACGCTTATGGTGTGCTGACCGCGTCTATCCAGGTTGGGGATATCATCCAAGATGTCTCGTTGCGGCGATCTTCCGTATTTGCCGGATGGCAGCTAGCCGCCCCGGCATATCTCAGTCAGCAAAAAGCGCCGTCGCTGTCAGGATGTATGAAATATCTGGTAATGTCCGTATCTTAGCATCTGAAATGGAAACCTTTTACCCCTTGTTACTCGTTCCCAACACGCTCTAGCAATATTCAACATGGCGCGCACGGTGGTTAGCGGGCCTCAGAAGCGCAAGATGCACCTGGTGCGCAGTCACGCGCATGAAGAAGATATCCCGGGAACTGTCAATGTCCAGACAATTGGTTAGCCTTGATAAATGCTTATGAAATGGATTGAACTAGGTCTAATCGTAACTACACAAACAGAGGGAGACGATGCCTATCACGGCCAAGCACTCTTCCCCGTACCGGCGGAGGATCCCAACGACCCCTTACAAGTAGGTGCTCACCATTGATATTAGCATTATCTCTACGGTTTAGCTCGTAACGAGACTAAGCCTTCATAGTGGCCGAAGCCGAAGAAAATCATGATCCTCGTGATAGTCTGCCTATACTCCTTCCTCGGAAACGCAGCCCTTCTGGGGACCGGTCCCTATTTGACGCTCTGGTCAGAAGTCTTCGGTATTACCCAGGCACAGGCATCGACGCTGATATCGTACCCTAACCTCGCTTATGGATTCGGCTCCTTCTTTCTCGTGCCTCTTTACTTGAAAATTGGGAGGCGACCTGTGATGCTTGGCTCTCTATTAGCTGTTAGTATAGCCGATGTCACGGATCTGGTCTCCAACTGACTTCGCACTCGCAGTTTATTGCCGGTCTTGCGGGAAGCTCGCAAGCCAACGACTTTGAAGGCTTAATGGCGGCGAGAGTTATCCAGTGTTTTGGGGCAGGGATATGCGAAGCGCTGCCCGTCCAGCTTGTGAACGACATCTTCTTCTTGCACGAGCGCGGGAAGCATATTGGCTACTACACCTGTAAGTAGACTTCTCATACTTCACCGTAGCCTTGCTGACACTTCTTTGATTAGTCGGCATGTGCTTCGCGGCAATGGCAACAATCCCGGCTGCGTATATGCTGCCGACCCAATACTCCTGGAGGCTCTTCTTCTACGTCTGTCTCGCCTTCGCATGTGCGCTGTTCATCCTCGCATTCTTGTTCGTGGAAGAGTCGTCTTATGACCGAGAAGCTCACATGCATCGCAACGGCTCCCCTTCAAGCTCGAGTGGAATCGTCGCGTCGACCGAAAAGCCTGGCGAAGCTACTGTCGAAGAGGCCACAGGCACACCGGAGCGCAAAACATTTGTTGAAACTCTTAGTCTTTGGGGGCGCATCGATCCCGAAGTCGAATTCTTCACATTGATGTGGCGATCTTTCACCTACATGCTAGTCCCTCAGGTCTTATGGGTCATCACGTCTTTCGGAATTATCATTGGCTTAGGCGCACTAGCATTCAATTACACGTTCCCAATCAAAATCACGGCGCCTCCGTACAACTGGCCGGCTGTGAGCAATCTCCCGTATTTGAGCCTTTCAAAAGACTCGGCTAACAACCCCCCCGCAGTCCAGATCTGGTGTCCAGTCACTCGGGTCCCTCCTTGGGTTCCTTCTCGCGCTTCCCTTTACCTCCTCGTCAGACCGACTCGCCGGCTACCTTACGCGACGAAATAACGGAATCCGAGAAGCTGAGATGCGCCTAGGCGTGATGCTCCCTGCCATGATCATTGCCCCAGTCGGGCTGGTAGTCTATGGTCTTACCGCGCAGCTCAACTTGCACTGGATAGGCTACTTCTTCGGGGGTGGCTTAGCATCCTGGGGCGGATACTTTTATTACTGCTTCACGCTGGCGTACGCCGTCGATTCGTATAACAGCAACACCTCCGAGATGCTTATCGCTATCAATGTTGGCAAACAGGCAGTCAGTTTTGGCTTGGGATACGGTGTCCTGGACTGGGTTATGGAGAAGGGCTACGCAGCGATCATTGCTGGAGTGTTTGGCGGAGTCTTCCTGGCGAATAACTTGATGCTCGTCGTGTTCATGTTATGGGGAAAGCGGATTCGGCGGTTCATGTCGACATCTTGGTTGGGCAAGCTTCACGGCAGAAGAGTGAAAAACAGCCCTACGTCACTTTAAGATTCCCGGTGGGTGGTCGTAAGAAATTCTTGAGTCTGGGAAAACTTGCAAAATCAGATGAATGAATAATTATTTACTTTGACCTTTAGATTCCAACACTCGATAATGTTAACAGCTTCCTAGCGAGTTGAGTCCAATCGCCAAAGAGATATAGAGGGTGAGTATAACATTTCTCATTCTTTCAAAAATCTCATCAGGTTTTCTTATCCGTCCCTTTCTTTGATCGCTGTATTTCTTTTCCTGGCTTACATCACTTAACACACATTATTGTGCCAGATTTTGCGAGTGTTTTCAACAAAGGGGTCGAGTTCACTCTATAGTAACCACCGTTAAGTAATGCATGATGCACAAGACACCATTCTGTCTTTGAATAGCTATCATAGCTTCTGGCTATAAGTTACAGGATTGGTACTGCTCAGCTTAGCGAGAAATTGACTTCTGGCCAGAATATTTTATTTCTTCGTGTCATGCATATCCTAACAAATCCACATTGACTCTAAGCTACACTCACGCGATTCGCAATAATCCCGTTGACCAGATAGAATGGCTAAAACCAAGCGTGTTCCTCTTCCTAGTTCGCGTCGCCTTGTAGAAAAGCAGAAGCCCCTGAATCACACTGATCTCGAATTAACTACGGAGGATGTACCACATCCGCAGCGGTCGAAGCGAAAACCCCGCAAAACCAAAGCCATTACGAGCTGCGAAAGATGCCGGCATGCCCATATTAAATGCGTTGGGAACGGGGCGGGAGAGCCATGTGAGAACTGCGCAAAGCGAGGCGTTCAAACCTGCAGCCACGTATACTTCAACCGCGATCCAGGGGTTGATACTAGCCACAATCCTAACATCGCTACCAATCGTGATCTTGACGTAAGCTCTAGTTTTGATCTAAGCGCCAGGTCAGTTGATCCAGTCGTCAAATCTTCCTATGATTTATGCATCGACTCTGGTCATGATCGAGTGGCCGATTTGGTCGTCGTAGAGACAGAGACCCATACATACCCACCCGAAGATCAGCAGTTACAGATCATTGCGGCAGCTGCTCTCGCATACCTGGAAGAGAAATCTACTTGAAGGTCAAACGTCGGTATAATCTTGCCCATCTACATCCAACCACGAGTGAGTGTGAATTGGCCTTTTACTGGATATTCTATTGACTCGTTGTAGAAATGTAGGCACTATATGGAGGGAGGCTATCCACACTTATCGTTTGGGTCTAGACGGGACGTTCATCCCCAAGGGAGTGCGGCAGCCTTTCATTGTTAGTTGTTAGCTTTGTGTTGAGGGTACCGAGTTGGCTGCAAATATACTCTTCATCCTTAATGACGCGACCGTGACAAGCTGACCTTGGTGATATGTACATTATCGCCATTGACATCTAAATGAGTTTAAACCAGTGAGAGCTTACACATTTTGATTCTCAAGAATATCTTAAGCTCTTGACTAGACATTATATCTTTCTAGAAGCGTCATGAAAGAGAGTTACCAAGATCTAACAGTATACAATTCCGCAATCGCCGTGACAAAGCGCTACGCATCAAACGTCTCCTCTATCCTTTGAACAGATCGGTGTATCCTGTCGATGGCTCGGTCTTCAATCCTGCGAAGGGAGATCTTCCACTAGCTTTGATACAGCTATTCCCCACATTGCGATCTCCAATCGGAGGCCAGCGCTTCCACTTGCCATTAGAGTAGTGCCCAATAGCCACTAGCTAGCGGATACTCATGTGGTCCTACGAGCCCCTCCTATAGTAGCGGTGCTACAGAGGTATGGATCATGAACATGGCGCCGTCAAGACTTTGGAGTTCGGCTTGCTCAGTCTGGTATTCCGTTTAGAATGAGATGTTGACATTGGATTAGGTACTGGCTTGATTAGAGGTTGGAAGTCTAGATACTTGAGGGTTCCATGAATGAGGTAGCCAATTCCCAAAGATCTTCCAATAATTAATTCAGTTCAGTTCATCCACTTTATACTCCTATAACGCGACCAAAATGGCTGCGTTACACATTAACTCACCGGCGTGCTCAAATGGCGAGCCACAGATCGCATCTAATGGAACATCTCTTGACCCCAAGTCCGTATCAAAATTTCCACCGGATGAGCAGCGGACAATCCACCATGTCCTTCGCACCTTCAGATGTTTGATCGCAGATCTATGTGAGCAATTCAATGGGGGCCACCCTGGGTAAGTAATATTCCAAGTTTACCACCGATACGCCTCACTTAATAACTATTCCATGATAGGAGTGCTATGGGCATGGCTGCCATCGGCGTTGCGCTGTGGAGATACACCATGAAGTATTCCCCATCCAATCCTACTTACTTCAACCGGGACCGCTTCGTACTCTCGAACGGCCACACTTGTCTTTTCCAGTACACGTTCTTGCATCTGACGGGGTACGAGAAGATGACTATGGATCAACTTAAGAGCTACCACTCAACGAGAACCAACTCCATCTGCCCCGGACATCCCGAAATTGAACATGACGGCATCGAGGTGACGACTGGTCCTCTAGGTCAAGGCATCGCCAACGCTGTCGGACTCGCCATGGCGACTAAGCACTTGGGGGCGACTTACAACCGTCCAGGCTTTGAGGTGGTGGATAATATGACCTGGTGCATGATTGGCGACGCCTGCTTACAAGAAGGCGTTGCTCTCGAGGCAATCCAGTTGGCTGGACACTGGAGACTGGATAATCTGTGCGTGATATACGATAATAACCAGATTACCTGCGACGGAAGCGTGGACCTCTGCAACACCGAAGATATCAACACTAAGATGGCTGCTTGCGGCTGGAAAGTGGTTGACGTTATGGATGGTTGCCATGATGTTGAGGGTATTACTGCAGCACTATCTGAAGCGCGGAGCAACGCCAACAAACCGACTTTCATCAATGTGCGGACGGTTATTGGTATCGGGAGCAAGGTCCAGGGTGACGCCAAGGCTCATGGTGCAGCATTTGGGCCGGAAGACGTCGCGAACATCAAAAAGAACTCATTACCAGGTTGATGAAGGGGTATACGAGTTCTTCCGCGAAGCAGTACCGCGCGGGAAAAAATTGGAACAAGAGTATGAATCCATGCTCAAAGACTATTCTTCTGCGTACCCTGAGCTCTCGCGTGAATTTTCTTCGAGGATGAAGGGAGAACTCGGAAATTGGAGATCGCTGATACCTACCAAGCAAGACTTGCCTACAACACCAACTGCGTCTCGCAAGAGTGCGGGCTTGGTATGCAACCCGCTTGCAGCTGGTCTGCCATCGTTGATGGTGGGCACGGCAGATCTCTCGCCATCTGTCAACATGATTTGGAAGGGGAAGGTCGACTTCCAGCACGTTAGTATCCGCGTAAGTTTTCGGTCGCAGGTATGCTGACTCGACGATAGCCTGATCTCAAGACTACATGCGACATAAACGGTAAATACACCGGAAGATACATCCATTGGGGTGTTCGCGAACACGCAATGGCTTCCATCTCCAACGGACTCGCGGCATTCAACAAGGGCACTATTCTACCCGTCACATCGAGCTTTTTCATGTTCTACCTCGTATGTGAACCCCCTTCTACCCTTACCAAATCCCACTAAAGAGCCGCAGTACGCAGCGCCGGGTGTTCGTATGGGAGCGTTACAAAGCCTACAGCAGATCCATATAGCCACTCATGACTCCATTGGCACGGGCGAAGATGGCCCCACACACCAGCCAATTGCCTTAGCAGCGCTTTATAGAGCCATGCCTAACATCTTGTACGTTCGACCCTGCGATGGCGAGGAGACAGCGGGCGCATTTATCGCTGCCCTGGAGTCAAGATCGTCACCCACGATCATCTCCTTATCCCGGCAGACACTCGAGCAATACCCGGATTCTTCCTCGCGAGAAGGTGTGCTGAAAGGGGGCTACTGCTTCATCGATGAGGAGGATGCGGAGGTGACACTGATCGGAGTTGGCTCCGAGATGTGCTTCGCGGTCGGCGCGAGAAGGGTCCTAAAGGAAAAATACAACACCAGGAGTCGGATCGTGAGCATGCCGTGCCAGAGGCTGTTTGAAAAGCAGCCGCTAGAGTATAAGCGCGAGGTATTGCGTTACAGGACAACTACGCGCGTCGTTATCGAAGCATATGCCGTGAATGGCTGGGAGAGGTTCGTAGATATGTTGAGTTTTGGCATCAATAACTTAACTAACTTTACCCTTAGGTATGCCGATGCCGGGTACTCGATGCACACCTTTGGTCACTCGTTACCAGGCAAGGCGGCGTATGAATACTTCGGGTTCAACGCGGAGGTAAGACGCTCAGGTTTATACACACTTGGCCCCGAAACTAACTCGGGCATAGACTATTGCGGAGAAAATCTCTCATTTGGTTGATACGGTACGCGAAGAGGGGTTGGATAGTTTGAGGGGCGAGTTTAGAGACCTTAACTCGGGCGGTCATCTGGCTGAGTGAAAATGGTTACTTTGGCATTGTGAGTGATACGGACTGATTTTAGACATCAAAGACATAAAGGCTATTTCAAGTCAAACTGCTCTATTCTAGCCAAGATCTCATTTTTCCTCTTAAGTTGCTGTAAATGAAATATGGCCGGGTTCTACCTAAACCTCTGTCATTGTTACTCCTGAACTCGGGGAGAACTTTATCCACAGCACGTCTCCGACCGATTAACACAGTGCTCTAGGAGACAGGCCCGGGCGTCACCCATGGGGCCGGCGCTTACAGCTACCTTCCACATGTCCATTCTACTCCGCAAGTTCCCCGGACCGGAGTTACCCCTGAGAAAGGGGGTTAGGAGGACTTCCCCCTAATCTACTAGAATTTTCCTATTCTCAGCTTATGACAAAGAATTTGAGTATTGAATAGTGTGTGATAAACCATTCTAGAACTTGGGTGAGGCGAAGGCCGCCGAATGCGGAGAATGGAAGCAGTAGTCGAACGGGAAACCGGGTGGCGGACATCAGACAGAGCAAAGCAGCTTCGCGTTCTATGGGGTCTGGAGAATGGAGCTGAGTCTATAGCTCGATAAGAGTTATTCCGCTCGCACCCCGCTGAGGGCCGCAAAGGGAAAAGAGTGTGGAACTATACCATAAAACCTAACGCTTTTAGAATCCCATGCTGTCAGGACACAAGATCTGGTTACACAAATGCAGCGCGGTATAAAGACTTGCAAGGGGCTTCCAGGAATTATTGTCCACATATTCTCAAACGTACCTAGCATGGCACTATTATATCTTATCGCGGAGAGGGTTCTTCGGTCGTAATCATATATTGATCTCTATTTTGCCATGTTTGATAGCGTTTAATAGTGGTAAGCTGGCAGCGTACTATATGTAAGTCATCATTGCAACTCGACATTTCACATACGGCCATAGGATCTGGAGAACTCGGGATCCCGTCTGCTCTCCCCTGATAAACCAGATACCGCCAGATCAGTAGTTGGGTCGGTGACGACCAGCGAATCCCTGGTGTTGTATGTATTTATTATATTTTGAAGTTTTTTTTTTTTTTTTTTTTTTTCTTTCGGTGAAACCTCTTTCTCCAATCCTTTGCTATTTAATTTGTGGACAGGCATACATCTGACCTATCTACCTATGATCATAATTTAGACACAGTGCTCAATGAGCGACCGTAGATTGCTTGGACTTTAGCTCTATGATAAAAGAATGAATGTCGTTGGAATAAGATAAATCTATAAAAATGTGATGATAGAACATCGGTGCATTGATTTTACAGTCATTAATGCGCGGGCCGACTGTGACGCATTTCCGGTGGCGTAACGGTATCTATCCGATCCGAGCCGGGCATAAATATCGGCAGGTTCCAAGACAGAATTATGTTACCTATTCGAAATGGCATGAATTGATTAGCGGAATTATGACGAGTTATGAAGAATTATGTCACTCTGACCCCCAAGCCCCCGAGACAAGGCAATTTCGGGTTAGAAGAGTTCCCCCGTGGTCTTATATTAAAGTCCGGTGATGCAAGCTTTAGGGGGGTATGGCGTGCGAGAACACCAACAGGCAACAGGGCTGAGTGGGCGAAAGTGTGAAACAATAGTATTGCGCAACCACCCAAACGTAGCGATCGAGAGGCACCTTTTGTCAGCAGCTGATGGATTTAAGTCAGATGGCGTCGGACACGCCAACTCCCAATCGTCGCGAAAGTAACAATGTGTTTCCAGCGTCTGCGTTTATTCTGAGAGGACTTGGATGCACCGTCATCCTGCTGGACAGCTATCAACTTAGGTACCTGAATTTAAATCATCGCTAGGATATGATTCATCTCGTCTATTCCACTAAGCTACGCGTTCGTACTGCAAAACCATAAATGGCGTCTTCCAGCAGCGAAGATAGCCCCTTGTTGGGATCTGATGCCGCCTCCATACGGTCATCTTCAGTCCATAAGCCTTCCAGCGGGGCAGAAGATGGCCCATCATCACCCCCAGAGTTTGGAAACCTTGAAGACGATGTCTTACCTGAGGAATCTGTTTTGGGCCGCAATATTGATTGGAAGAGCGCCTACATAATCGCGATATCCCGAGTTATCGGCAGCGGTATCTTCGCCGTACCAGGCGTGATCCTGACCTCTGTTGGAAGCGTCGGCCTCTCACTCTCCGTGTGGGTTTTAGGCGCTGTAGTCGTGGCATGCGGACTTGCTGTATCCCTGGAATATGGATGGTTAGTTGAGCATCGCAAAGAAGGGGGACGCAGCGCGTTGAGATAATACTAATAAATTTCTTCACAATAAAGCATGTTACCTCGGTCAGGCGGTGACAAGGTATACCTCGAGTTTACTTATCCCAGGCCTCGATTCTTCGCGTCGACTATGATCGCCGTCCAGGCTGTACTCCTAGGATTCACAGCTAGCAACTGCATCATCTTCAGCCAGTACGTACACTTCGTATTCGACGTCGAAGCCCGGGACTTTTCAAAGAAAGCACTAGCCGTAGCGCTTCTGTCAGTCATCACGATCATCCATGGCGTCTGGTATAAGGCCGGCATACGCATCCAAAATTTCTTAGGCTGGATCAAAGTTGGAATGGTTTTATTTATGGTGTTTGCCGCCTTCTACGTCGTAATATTCCGGCCCAAGCAGGACGATGCGGAGAACGAGCAGATGTCATTGCGATCTTGGGAAGGGTTATGGGAGGGAAGCGACTGGAATCTGGGGACTCTCGCAACTTCGCTGTTCAAGGTCTTCTACTCCTACGCGGGCCTGTCGAATCTGAACAATGTCATGAACGAGGTCAGGGATCCCGTTAGGACCCTGAAATCCGTTTCTCTTACAGCCCTCGTCACAGCCTGTCTTCTCTACTTGCTTGCTAATCTCGCCTATCTCGCGGTGGTACCTATCGATGAGATCAAGAAGAGCGGCCAGCTGGTCGCGGCCCTCTTCTTCGAGCGGACTTTCGGTCCTAATGTCGGGAGGAGATTCCTGCCTCTAGCTGTTGCGCTTTCAGCGGCAGGTAACGTGATGGTGGTCACCTTTGCACTCGTGAGTCTCTGGCTTTTCTATTCGACAAGCACGTAGGTAAGCGTAAAATCTACCTTAGTTACTGATCGATTTTTAGGCGCGTCTCAACCAGGAAATTGCCCGGGCAGGCTTTCTACCTTTTTCAAGATACCTCTCCTCTTCAAAACCATTCAATGCACCTATGGGCGGCCTCATTGTGCATTACATCCCCTCTGTGCTAGTCATTGTTCTTCCGCCGTCAAGTGAAGTTTACTCCTTCATACTTGAGGTAGAAGGATATCCGGGTCAGGTATATGCACTCGCAACGTCAATAGGCCTTATATGGCTTCGCTATAAGCGGCCAGATCTGAAGAGACCCTTCAAAGGTATGACACGTATTTCTCGTCGATCGCCTTGTTTACTAAACTCTTCAAGCTTGGGTCCCGGCTGTCCTCTTCAGAATCGTACTCTGCTTCTGTCTCCTCGCGGCACCATTCTTCCCACCTTCGCATCCGAAACCCGGCGGCCTCTTCTACGCAACGTACGCCATAGTCGGTGTTGGCATGTAAGTAGTAGCTTTCTTTGAGCAACCGGCATTCTTAGAAAAGCAATCCCGTTGTGTGATTTCTAATCACGGAAGCTTACAAATTGGCAGACTCCTGTTTGGCGTCGTGTACTGGCTGGTGTGGACCGTGATATTACCCCGACTCGGTCATTACAGGCTCGAGGAGAAGAGTGATGTGCTAGACGACGGAACGGCTATTACCGTGCTGACACGCGTGCCGGAGGGTGAGGTTGAATAATCATTCCGAAGCTCGACGCAGGGGACGCAATATCTAATAGTGATTGTGCAACATCCGATATCCTTATACCGACATGCATATACTGAATCGGGACCTGGCAACGTATGATAGACCGTAGGATGACAAATAGACTAGGATTTCTAATCAGAAACCCCCAACTGGAGTTCTAGATGCATAATGCCGGCACTCGCTGTCAATCGCTGGGCGCATGACGTCCTGTCGCGTAGCTCCCGTGCTATTGTCGCAACCCCAAGGTGAGAATTGCGTGCTTGCGGGGAAGCTTAGAGCTACTGCCTCTACCTAACTCGGGAGGCCATACAATAAATTGCTGATAAGTATATATGGGGTGGCATCCTGGTATTCCAATGACTTCTAGTGAAGCAATCGACCTGCCTGGCAGAGAACTATATAAGAAACAAGACTTGACTCCATCTCATCGACCTCTTTGACGTTTACTCGAGAGCAACCGTTACTCTTCGAATCTAAAGAAAGACAAGATGGCTTCCCCAGATGTGCAGCTACCCACTAGCGTCCCGGCCTTCATCGCCGGCGGTCTCTCCACGGCATCCACAACTGCTTCACCTTATGATGTGGACACGGTACTAAACTACTACAAAGACCCCGAGGACGGCTCGCCGCCTCACCCTACTTACACGTGAGATGCCCTTCTCGCCATAACTATTACTATCGTAAACATGCTAACGAATCCTGCGAAGAGACCGCCCCGAGACCTACGAGCGGCCCGTATCTCCCCACCCGGCTCACATCACCGACGTCTCGGGTAACGAGGACAAATACACCCTGGACGGGAACGGATTTCAGTACCACCACCACGTAGCGCAGGAGAAGGACTTTCTCGATGACGACCACATCAAGGCGGTCTACTACCCGGAGACCGAGCAGCTCCTCAAGGACGTGTAAGTTCCCGCACCGCATCCCCAACAGAATACCCAAAGCCTGCGCTAACCCCCTCATCCCCACGCCACAGCACCGGCGCCTCCAAGATCTTCATCTTCGACCACACGATCCGGCGGCAGCCGGCGGACGAGCGGGACAGCAACCGGGCGCGGCGGGGCCCCGTGAACCGGGTGCACATCGACCAGACGTACGACGCGGCGCTGTCGCGGGTGCCGCACCACCTGCCGGCGGAGGAGGCGGCGGAACTGCTGCGGGGGCGGGTGCAGATCATCAACGTGTGGCGGCCGATCCGGACGGTGCAGCGGGACCCGTTGGCGGTGGCGGACGCGTTCTCGGTCGCCGAGGAGGACCTGGTGCCGGTGCCGCTCATCTACCCGACGCGCCGGGGCGAGACGTTCGCGGTGCGTCATGCGGACCGCCATCGCTGGTACTACAAGCGGGGGCTCACGCCTCGCGAGGTGCTGCTTATCAAGTGCTTCGACTCCAAGACCGACGGCCGCGCGCGCCGCGTCCCGCACACGGCGTTTGTCGATCCCAAGACGAAGGACGACGTGCCGGCTCGCGAGAGTATCGAGGTTAGGGCCTTGGTGTTCCATCCTGATGATCGGGACTAAGGGACTCGGGTTCCTGTAAGGTCGTAAACGGGGGAGATACGGGTAGTTATGTACATTACCCATAGGTAGATGTGTAAGTCATGAGGGATAAGGAAGGTAGATTGTTACAGTAAGAAATACACGCATACACCTAAGATCCCGATCTTGTAAGAATGGCAATTTCTACGCGAGCAAAGGTTTCCCTGCGTAGAAATTAAGAAAGTGTCCTGTAAATATGAAAGTCATAGTTGAATTTGGTATTGTATCTCGAACAAGTCACGCAGCTTCCCCTACAGACAAGATATCTCAAGCGCCGCGTCCATGCAAATGCGAATGCACCACATCAGTATTTGCCAACCTCCTATGCACCCCCGTTTTCATTTCCCGTTCTTAACTCCGCCTAACCGTGTGCACATACGTCGTGTCATTGATACCTCACGAACCCTCCACCACGCCATCAAGTGCAAAATCCAGGCCCCTAAACCCTTCTTCCACGCTCCAGGCGCGCCCCTTCTCCGGCGGGTTCAGAAACTCACACGCGCGCCCGACAACTAACAAACCCGGAGGCCTGCTGCCCTCAGCCTCGATAGCCTCGACAACGCGGTCAAGCGTGGTGCGAATAACGCGCTGATCAGGACAGCTCGCGCGCTCGACAACCGCACACGGCGTGCCGCGGGGCCAGACCACACGTCTCGGCCCCCCTTCCCCTTCCGTCTGCTTCTCAGCATCCAGATGCGCCGTCAGCTCGTTCACGAGCCCGCCGATACGATGCAGCGCCATGAGGAAGACGACGGTGCGCGAGGCCACGTACTCGGGCGGCGAGGGCGGCTTCCCCTTCTTGCCGGTGCCCGTGCAGATGAGGATTTGGTCCGCGACGTCGCGCTGCGTGGGCGGGACGGCGGCGAACAGCGGCGCCGAGAGCGCCGACGTGACGCCCGGGAGCACCGCTACCTGCTCGTCACCCAGCCCCCGCGCGCGGAAGTACGCGACCTCCTCGCCGCCGCGCCCGTACACGTACGGGTCGCCCTGCTTGAGGCGCAGTACCGTCTTGCCGTCGCGCACGCCCGCGAGTGCCATCTCCTGCAGCTCGTCCTGCGCCGCGTCCGCGTTGCCCGGGAACTTGCGCGCGATGTGCACGGGCGTGCGGCGCGGGATCAGGTCCAGGACGCCCGCGGGCACGAGCTTGTCCGCGAGCACGAGGTCCGCGCGCTGGATCGCCTTGTGCGTCGCCCGCGTTAGCATGTCCGGGTGGCCCGGGCCCGACCCCGCGAGGATGATGCGGCCGCGGCTGAGAGGGGTGCTGGAGACGGCGGATTTGCCTATCGACTCGGCCGGTCCCATGTCCTCGTACGACTTGAGGATCGTGGCTACGTCGTCGTCGGTGATGGCCGCCAGGCGCTTCAGCGGCCAGTACTCGCAGATCTGGCTGAGCCAGCGCATGCGCCTGTTCTTCGCGGCGTCAAGATCGGCCTCCGTGACTAGCTTGTTAAAGCTTGCCAGTTGGTCGATCGAGTCGTCGATATCGTCCCCATCCGCGAGGGCCATGTGTAACAAGTGGTCCTCTTCTTGTATTTTCCTCCGCACGTCTCCTAGTCTAGCACAGGCAGATCCTAGGTTCGGGGGTAACGAGGCAGCGACTTCGCGGCGTATTCTAGACGCCAACTTGCAGCCACGCCCGTTCGTTGTTATACTGATTTGCAGCGGGCCGTCGACGTGTGTCGATAGGAGACTAAAAGTACAGAGTTGTGGCGCATCGACGACGTTCACGGGTATCCTATTGCGTTTGCAAAGGGAAGATATGTGTGCACCTATGCTTCTCAGTCAGTTCGAGGTTTACACATTGGCAATTGCAGCGACAATTCGTACTCAATGGATCTCGCGGTCCCGAAGTCACGAAAACAGCATCCACCACATGGCCAACCTCTTCTCGGCCCAGGGTAAGCGGGTGGTCGTCCTGGAAATCCTCCTTTATCCATTTTATTTCGCCGTCATCTATTCTCTTCTGAAGGGTATAATGTAGCTCTGCAGCCTCCGGCGCAAGTAGAATTGGCGATGCGCCTGCGCTTAGCGATTGGCCGCATCGCGCCGCGGCGAGGGGATTCGATCCGACGACTAAGTGGACGTGAGAACGGGCATCCGTTGCAGTCAGCATGGATATGTGACCGTATCTAGTCATCGTGTGTCTCTATCCCTATAGGGCTGTGAGCAAACGAGATGTCGCCTTGGCCTTGGACGGTACCGCTAATAGATCTGTAGATCTCGTAGAAATCTTAACTGAGGACTAGAATTCGAAGAGAAAGGAAAGACATAAGAGATGACTACTAAGGATATAACCTTGTATTATCATGGCGGGCCATATCTTTACGATGGTTCTCCATGGAAATAGCTCGCTTCTATGCAAACTATTTTCTTAGCAAATATCTAAATATCTTAGACCAAGATTTCTTATCCGCGATGTCGCCATTCGACAGCGGAAATGCCTTCAAAGAAAAAGTCTGGATTCTGGGACCGATTCCCGATGGTTTTGCATCTCCATGGAAAAGTTTCAGCGGGGCCCGAAGGGTCTTGGAGGGGCATTATTCTGACGCAATAGCGCCGATAATGCTTATCCGACCAATCACGTCGAAGGGATATGAGTATGATTGAGTCGCCCGCGCACCGAGTTCCGCGGATCCTTAGCGGAGATCCCTAAGTTTTGGTAATCTTCAATCTGCTTTTAGGTAAGTAGGAGCCCTACTATGTAGAGATAGGGGGAGCTGATATGAATAACGTCCAACTTGATCGAGATGGCTTCAATGCATCCCATACAGCTTAGATATTTGGGGGTTATTAGTCTTATCTTTTCACAAGCATCATGATGGCGATATGACGGTAGCTGTTTTATGAAACATCCTAGACATATATGCCTGGTTCGATGTATATACCTTAGGTACCTATACATGCTTTTCGCGTAAGGTTCGTTATGGTACAGTTCCTGGAGATTTCATACAATAGCCTCTTGGCCGTTCATAAATATTCGTACAATTTGCTCATTGGAAGCCTTCTTCCCTTAGCTCTTTCATTAGATCGTCCAATTTCATCTTCTTTCCACCTTTAGTCCTTCGTTCAGCAGGGCCGTGCCTCTTGATCTTCTCGTGGGCACTATAGATACCGGTCGAGTCGGCACTCAAGTGGATGACCTTTGGCTTGTGCCCTTGGGCCGCCGCGCGAGACCGGACGCCACCGTCGTTTGGTACCGCACCACCTCGTCCAAGCCGGATCGGTCGCGTGACTCGAGTCTTGGCTCCTAGAGCCCATAGGTCGCCCCAACGCGCCTTGCGTGCGTCGTGATACGCTTTTTTGCTGAAGCTCTTGGGAATCGTCCACCTCTCGATATTTCCCGTTGGAGTGCATAGATCAAGAGTCACGTGGCCGCGTCTCTTCAGGGGCGGGAGGATGTTTCGGGGAAGGGAAAGCGGGTTCGGCTGTTCCGCAGCATTCTCGTAACCCTTGAAAGCGCGGTCGGTTACACCGCTCCCTGGCTCAGGGGTATTGGCAGCCACTGTGTGAGGTAGGGTACCACGTTGGATGGTCACAAAACTGAAGTCGATATCCTCATGATTGCGATGCGTAAGTCCAAGTACCTTCTGTAAGAATGGCGGGCGGATAAAACGTTGGCTGAAATGGCAGAAATCTTTCCGTCCACTGCTCAGTCCAGGCGTTAAGTACATAGGACATGCCTTATGGTTAGTGCAAGGCGCGACAATCATGCCCTGCTCACGAACTCGTCGTTGTTCGACCTCAATATGATTGGATTGAGGTTCTGAACTGGGCGAAATGATAAACTCGTCTAGTAGCCGAGAGCGTACATCTGCTACAGCCTCGAAGCCTCGCGGGTGACCTTTCTCCATTATGATCAGAACACCTCCATCGGGTGACAGCATCTCCCACAAGTTGTCCAACAAGACTTTACGCTGGAATCCTTCCTTCAGAGGCAACAGTAAATGGGAGGCGATGATTATATCAAATGACTTCCTAGGAAGTGGCTTTCCGCTACCATCCAACATTTCTGGACTGTCGCCAGAATGTAAGTAATCTGGTAATCGTGGGAGGAATGTTGTGTTGTGAAGAAATCGTGATATCCGTTCCCGTAGCTGGTTAGACCCGACGACCACTGTTTTCTTCCCCGGTGGTTCATGTCCAGGCTTTTTGCCCCCTTCCGACATGATGTCCCACTCGGCTTGCAAGATCTGTTGCCAGGCGGCTAGACCAGCACCTCCGGCGCCGACATCAAGCACGCGAGGGCCCTCGCCATTCCCTCTGGATATAAGCTTGGAAACCCACTCGGATCCTAAACGTTTTCGAATCTCAACCAATATGCTCATCACAGACGCATACATGCCCGGTAAGTTTGTCGCAATGTAAGCATCAGCTTCAATCTCATTCATCCTGTGGTGGCCTGCCTCCATCATGACGGCTTTCTGCGGGAAGTTTTTCTTCGCTTCGGGAGTAGCAACGGAATGGGGAAGACCCGCACCACCAAATGCCTTCTCTGCCGCTTCTTTGACATGTTTGATATCCGTCCGATCGAGTAACTTGCTGATTGGGCTCACGAAATCGGCTTTGGGAAGCTGAATTGTGGTGGGATTCGTCCTCCATTGCCCGATTCTCGTATATTCGTGAACTCGGCTGGTAAGGGATCGGAACGTCGCATCTGGTTCGCCTCCGCCTTCCTTTTCTTCTTCCTCCTCTTCCTCCTCCTCCTTTTCTTCTCCTAAAGGTTCTTCCTCGTCCGCCTCATCTTCTTCGGCCGCTCGTAAACTTGAGGCCTCGAAATCTTTTTGTAATTTCAACAGCGCACTGTATTCCCTTTTGTTCTTCGCCACAGCCGAAATATAGCTTAACCCAGCTTCCGACGGCAGTTCCCCTGACCGCGTTTCGTCTGTTGAGGAGACTTGAGTCGATTGTACTGTAGGCTGTCCCAAGTCTCCAGGGAGGGGTTCGGGCATCTGGGTTTGATACACGAATTCCTCGAGCTGACCGTCTTCGGTTTCTCGCAGCAAGACTTTTCTCGATGAGTCTCGCGGAAGGTCGTCGGGCATATAATCGGACGTTGGCATCCCCACGTCTTCAGGCTGTGTCTCTCGCAAAGGCGGTCCATACAGTCGCTCGTACAGCTTGAGCTCTTCCTCGCTCAAGTATCCTTTGGGCAGGGTATCACCGAATGCATGCTTCGCTTGTCGCACGGTAGTTTCCATATCACCCGGTTCGGTGGATTCCGATTCGGGCTGTACATCTTGGAGTTTGCGCTTCGTTGTCGAGAAGAAGCGAGCGTTGCTTCTTCGACCCGAGGGGAAAGTTTTGAGGTTTGAATGCACCGATCGAGTTAACATTCGCGGCGAGTTAGGACGGAGCCCGGCAAAGCCATTCTCAAACAAATTGAGCAGCTGAGTCCTGCACCGAGGGCATGCTCCTCGGGCCTTTGCCGCAGACAACATCGTAACGATATTATATTCTTTGAGTTGGAAAAGAAAATACAATAGTGATACAATAGTGATGGCGAATGTCCACTCGTGAATTTTAATGGGAAGTCTTTATCGATAAAGATTAGCGCAGAAGCTGTGAAGGTTCTGTCCACTAAAATAGCAGGCGTTACTAAGAATAAGAATATGGCCACTGAAATGTGGGTTGCTGTGATCCTAGCACCCAGTCCTGCGAGTCCCGTCTGGTCTCACAAGATAAAATAATGAAATAATATGCTGATTGCCTCATAAATTCAATCGCGCTACAGAGCTGACTCCTTTACACCACCTACTTGTATAGTTTTAACACGAACAAACCATCTTGAGTCTAACTACCAAGATCCGCCAATGTCCTCACCCCACCAGGTCGCGCCCCGCCCGCGCCGCTCTGACCACCGGCTTTCTGACCTTTAGTAGATATCGGCGCGGGTGGTGCTCGAGGGTTGTTGAGGTTGAACTGGGAACTCTCGGCTGCCTTGTAGGGGTCGAACTATATGCGCCTATTAGCAATGTTCGCTATTACTGCTATTGCTGCAAAAGAGCATGGCAGGAAAAGGGGGTTTAAAATACCGAGAAGAGCGACACGAAGTATAGACCGAAGAAAGTCAAGATGGTATTGAAGAGGTGAAATGGGGTGACGTTCCACGGTCGTCCGCCGAACGCCTGTCCACTTCGCCTCGCAGGCGCTCCCGAAGACGAGCCAGCTCCCAGTGTCCGTCCAGGGCTCTTAAACGACGCGCCACCTCCCGCACTGGCGCCCGCTAGCTTGACTGCCTTTTCAACGGCAGAAGTCAAAGCTGGTGGGTTCGCGCCGCGGATCGTCTCGATTACGGAGCCGTTCTTGAAGACGAGGAAGGTGGGCATCGCGCTTACGCCGTGGGACTGGGCAATCGATTGCTGGTTGTCGACGTTGACTTTGCAGAAGGTAATTCTACCGGGCTTGGAGTACTTCGTCGACAGCGACTCGAACGTCGGCGCGATCATCTTGCAGGGACCGCACCAGTCGGCATAGACTAGACCACCCATTTGTAAGCACGATGCGACACTCGTAGAGATGCGACAGAGGTATACTTACAGTCGGTGACCACGATGGTCGACGATCCCAGGATGCGCTGCCACTCATTCGAAGAGCTGATGTTAACCGTCATTTTTGACGCAGTACTTCTATCCGCTAGTATTGAACTCGTTGGAGGTAGACAGCCGTTGGAATTATTGAATATGAGGATGGCTTGCGGGTGGATCTTTGGCCGATGACGAGGGTCCCAAGATAAAGCTGTCCAGATCGATCTGCATACTAAGAAATTAGATAAGCAGCTTATCTAGCCAAGTCTGGGCATCCCGACTAACAGTGAGAGGTGAGCATCCAAAATTAGAAGGCGGTAAGTGGGGTGGTGGACTAGTTGCCGGCAGAATTTTGGAAGGTCAATTCCAGTTGTGATTTTTCTTATTCTTTTTTATTTTTTCCATATGGCCTGGGACTCGAGGTAGAAATACAACTTCACTCACAATACTATGGCGTTTTACGAGCAAGATAGACAGAAGGTATGCAAATGCATTCCACTCGCTAGAACCTATCCCGTACGATTTGCAGTCTAACAATGGATCCAAGAAACGTCGAATCACGACAGAGGGTGATTATGTAGATACGTCCAAGCCAAGCGCTTTCTTCAAGCCGTCAGGAGGTCGAGACTGGACTATCTCAGTAGCTATCCCCGGCAGTGTGCTCTCGACGTAAGTCAATACTCACACACAGTGACTGCAGGTGTTTCTCAACTTACTATCTCAACTCACTAAACATTTTACAGCTGCCGACGTGATGATCAACGGACTAACATAGTCTCACATTTGGCACGTGCGCTTGCGGTCTTCAGCATAGATGAGGTCGTTATTTTTGACGACTCGCATCCTGATACACGTGTCAAGAATGTCGATCCGGCCAGCTACACCGGCGACATCGACCCGTGTGGGTATCTTGACCACCTTCTCCAGTATCTTGAGATGCCACCGTTCATGCGCAGAACATTGCTGCCCATTCACCCCAACCTAAAAGCCGCTGGACTTATGGCGAGTCTGGATATACCATCCCACCCGCATCAGACCGACTGGCTGCCCTACTGTGAGGGTGTAACGATTGCGGGAAAACTAAAGGGTGGAAAGGGCACAGCTGTCGATGTTGGTAGAAAGGAGGGACCAGTTACTATCAGCCACGAAGTCCCGCCCAAGACCCGAATCACAGTTCAAATCGATGAGTACGACCCGTCGCTGGCTGAACCGGTAGACCCTAGCGCCCCACGTACCGAAGGTGGCTACTATTGGGGTTACTCTGTGAGACGTTGCAGTTCGCTTGCGAATATCTTCGAAGAGTGTGCATTTGAGGGTGGATACGATCTAAGCATCGGTACCTCGGAGCGCGGCGTCTCTATACCTGACGCCTTCCCGGAAAAGAAGAAGAAGGAACCATTATCATTCAGCCATCTTCTAATTGTATTTGGTGGACCTCGAGGTCTCGAATACGCGGCAGAGAATGATCCGGAACTGAATGGCATGGGGATCGTAAGGGGGCGGACGAAGGAATTGTTCGATCACTGGATTAATGTCTTGCCGGGACAAGGAAGCAGGACTATTCGAACCGACGAGGCCCTGTTTATTGGGTTGTCAGGCTTAAGAAGATTATGGGAGGGAAGATGATCAAGCAATCGATGAGGAGCAGATAGTCATCGACACTTCGGGCGAAGCTACAATTGTAGGCAAGTAGACGATACCCCATTGATATTGATTTTCCTAGATAATACTGTTTCTCAGGAACGCGGCCCAATGTCCGTCAGATCAACGTCCTCGGTTTTCAACTCCCATCCCTTATTTCTGAACCGCTTTGGCCAAATCCCGTTTCGGCCTGGCGCCAAGATGCCGTTCGGATCCAACACATCCTTAATTGTCTCGTTGAAACGCATCAGTGCTGAGTTATTCCAGTTATATGTGCCAGCCACTTGATCAGCAAAAAGAAGATGCGTGCGGTACTCGCCAAATCCCTTAGCAGCACACTCGTCGATCATCTCTCTCATAAGTCGTACAGCACGAGCCTTCATCTCAGGCTGAGCCCTATCGTAGATGATGTTTGTGATATAACTGAAACGCCGTATATTAGCTCATCATTCGGGCACATCTCCCGGGTTTTGTGCTTACTGGATCTCTCGACCTGCCACGCAGAGTGTAGGGAAGAGGTCAAACCCGTGGCGTTTATGGGCCGCTACAACAGCGTCATGAACGATGCGGGCGTCCTTTCCACGTGTAGGTGCGATGGGCGAGAAGAACAGGTGCGCGCCGTTAGGCACCCAGTTCAACCACTCAAGTTCTAAAAACCTATCAGCAAAATTTTACAATAATGATGGATCAATCCGGCTTCGTACCACGCAAAACGGGTACTCCGCTGCAAACAAGGGAGCGGTCATGAAGATAGTGATCCTTTGGCACATCTGAAGGTAGGAAGAATTTCGAGCCTTGAATCTTGGCGAACTCAGCTTTAATGACTTCTAGCTGCGCGGCGATAGATTCGGGAGGTCCGTACTGCGTCCCGTAGAACACCCAGGAACAATCCCCCAGGGGCATCTTCGATGCCGCAGCCCGAATCTCGTCTCTTGTCATCGGCCCAGACCCGTCGTGGAAGTCTGTCTTTCGCTTGCCCGTGACGTTAAACTCCTGGATCACATGTCGCAGCTGCGGGATATTACCCAAGATGCGCTTCTGCGCTAAGGGTCGGATCAAATCTACGATCTGCTCAAAGTCGTCGTCGTGCGGGAACGTGAAACAGTATGACTGGTGATCGGTCTCCGGCATCAGGTGGAATCCCATCTTCGTCACAATGCCAAAGTTGCTCTGCGAGAAGATACCGTCGATGGACGGGCCGAAAGCATGTTGGAATGATTGCCAGGTCGGATTATCTGAGCCGTCTGGACCGGGCATAGCGCCCATACCCGTGCGTAAGACTTCGCCGTTAGGCAGGACGAGTTCCATACCGCAGTGGTTTGCAAAGTGGTCTCCATACGGAGTGTATCCCACGCCGCGGTCGATAGCATTGCCTAGGACGCTGCCACCGCCGAGGTCCGGGGTATCAATCCACAATGGGAGCTTCCGATTTTGAATTTCTTCGTACAGCCCGAAGTACGTGACGCCAGGTTCGACCACGCAGCTGGCATTCTCGGCATCAATTTTAAGGATCCCATGCATGCGTCTACCGAGGTCGACAACCACACCTCCGGGCACCCGTGGTGCTGCACCCCCATAGCCTAGGTTCCTGCCTATACTGATGGGATAGAGCGGAATCTTAAACTTGTTAGCCCAGCGCACCGTGGCCTGAACTTCCTCGGTTGATCCGGGGTACACAGTTGCACTGCTGACGAGCTCTTCCTGGTCCGCAATATGGAAAGCATCGTGCGTGTTCGGGTGCTCAATGTACCATCCGTCAATTAAGTCTTTATCGTTGACCTCGACGTTTGGTTCTCCTATTTCTCCTTGCAGCTCCTTGACCGCTGTTTCGAAGTCCTCCAAGGAGACGTCTGGCGGAAGACGAGCTGGTTTCTTCCTCGGCTGACTGGCTGGTAAGGTGCGGTACGAGAACAGCCGACCTCGTACATCTTGAGCTTCCTGGCTCAGGCGCGAAGGAGCGCCGCTATGCTTCTCCTTCAATGTCGGGATGATGCTCAGAACTGTTTGTGCTTCCATGATGTCTGTTGGGTACCTCACGTATGTTACGTGAACTTGTAATTCTCTTGCCGTTGAAGCTTCTTTTATCCTCGGTCAAGTCTCTGTGTATCTCAGGTACCGTTCACGACTCCCATCCTCTCAATCGGGGTTTCTCCAACTCTCACTAGTAGATCACCCCCTCAGCGGTTTCCCCAATGGCAGTTATCGTAAACAGGGGATATTGCAATAGTATAGGCGGGGTTGGAGTTGGGGGACCCTCGGCAGATGCATCCCGCAATCCTACGGCGGGACGGCCGCGCCGCCGCCTCTATTAATATTATCCAATCTCGCATCGCGAACATGTGAATCAAACGATTTCATCTGTGTCTCCTTTCGTGCACATGCGTTGTCATGCTCAACGGAGTTTAAACCCTGGAAATACGAGTCTTACTCGCAATGACGGCTAACGGCGAAAGCAAGGAGCCTATCAAGGGTGAGAAAACATCATCCCCTACATGGTTCCACGATCCATCGTTGGTAATAACATCCCTAAAATTGCAACAGCTATCGTCATCGGCGCCGGTCTCGGCGGATGCGCCTGCGCGCTCGCGCTCAAGCACCACGGCCACGACGTAGTCGTCTACGAGAGGTTGAAAGCCTTCCGGCGATTGGGCGACTCCCTGGGCCTCGGCGAGAACGCGCTGAAGCTGCTCGAGCGCTGGGGCGGTGCGTCGCTGTACCGCCGCCTGACCGGCATCGGCAACCAGGCCCCGGACATGCAGATCCGGCGCTGGCACGACGGCAAAGTCCTGGCGCAGCAGCCGCTCATGGACATGGCGGGCTACATCGGCCACCGCGGCGACTACCACGAGGCGTTCATCCAGGCCGTCAAGGACGCCGGCGTGGAGATCCGCATGGGCCGCGAGGTCGTGGCCTACGACGAACACAAACCAAGCGTCGTCTTCGCGGACGGGACGGAGGAGACGGCGGATATTATCGTTGGTGCCGATGGTATCAAGTCTCGTGCCAGAGAACTTGTTCTGGGCTTCGAAGACGCGCCGAAGAGCAGCGGCTATTCATGCTATCGCGCGTATTTTCCGGGAAAGCATCTAAAGGAGATTCCTCTGTGCCGCGAGTTTGTCGATCATGACTGCGTCAATATCTGGTATGTCAAAATCCGTCCTGAATGTATCCCCGAAGCCAAGAGCTAACGACGAGAATGATGTAGGATCGGTGAAGACACACATTTAGTCCAAAACACGCTCCGGAATGGCGACGAGTTCAATTGGATCGTGACGCGCAAACTGTCGCACGAGGCGGATATGGTAATCAAGGAGTCTTGGTATCAGGAGGGGAACATGGATGAGGTCAAGAAGAGCCTCCAAAATCTAGATCCTCGGATATACGCGGCCGTTGAGACGACCGAATCCTGCTTAGATTGGAAAATCTGCTACAGAGATCCGCTTCCGACTTGGATATCCAAGAGCCACAAGATCGCCTTGCTAGGAGATAGCTGTCATCCGCATCTACCGACGAGCGCACAAGGTGCCAGTCAAGCGACGGAGAGTGCTGGTGTACTCGCCGTCTGCCTGAAGTTAGCCGGAAAGGATAACATTCCCCTAGCCGTAAGATGCCCGCCCCTTAAAATCAAGAGTATACTACCTAATCATATATCTTAGACGAGATGCTACGAAAAGCTGAGGTTCCCGAGGACCAGAGCCAGCCAAACAAACGGTGAGGACTTGAGGGACCGCTGGCATAATGCGCTCAAACATGTGGCAGAAGGCGTTGAGATCGACCCCGAGTCTATCAAGATGCGAAATAGATGGCTGTACGCCTTCGATGCCGAGGCGGATACGCTTGAGCGCTGGGACGAAGTGTCGTCGTTGGTGGCGGAGGAGTTGAAAACTGGTAAGATATCGCCTCTGTGCTAGTAGTTGAGGGCGAATGATATCAAGTTAGACGATGGAGGGAAGTTATATAGCCAAGTAATTGTACCTGTCATGATGTTGGGGAAAACAGTACATGTCCTGTCCTGAACTGATAGACTATCGACTCCATCGAGAATTGGTAGATGCCTTGCTTGTTGTTTGGCAAGATCAATTATGGTGACATGATTCTGTTCAGCTTGAACCCTAGCATACCTACATAGTGAATAGTTACCTAGGCAGTAAACATGCTAAGTATGTATATATATACCTTATACATCATCAAGGACATACCGTGTAAGCACCAACATTTCCATCGCGATTTGACTCTGGATTAAACCAAGGTGCCCCCCTAGGTCCCGAATTTTGTTCTCTGCACCAATACTCTCAAGTGCAGTAAGGAGACTGTTTGCTGCGAGGCTCAATTTTGTCTTTCCATGAGCCTGAAGCCTGGTTACCAGTCGTTACCTATTTCCTTTGTCGCATCCACCAACTGGCGAGGGCTACTATTCTGCTGTCCTGACGTGTCGCTATATTTGGCCTTAGCTAGTATGAACTCTATATCACTTGTGAGCCTCTTGATGTCATTCGCTATCATCGACAGGTCGACGCTGGTCTGAATTTGGCCGAGCAAAGATTGGTACGTCTCTCGAGTGTTCATGATGACCCGGGTCTCAAAATCCAAGAATCGGACGGCCGAAGCAGCAATGGACAAGATGCGAAGGGGATCCATCTTTGCATGATCAGAGAGTATGATAAAGGCAAAAAGTCATGTACCTAAGCACCCACGATAAGGTAGCTAAATTTAATGGTTGACTTCATCGTATATGCCTTCATGGAAATTTGAATTGAAGAGTGAGACAGTCTTCATCTACCTTATACAAGCAGATCTAGCTACTCAACGTTGATCTCAAATGAGGCCCAGATTCCTGCAGTTTCGCCAACGTAACGGGCCTCTCCACGGATCAGTTATGTAACGTAAGTTACCTATTCAATGGGAAAAAGGATGTTATCAAGAGCAATTTGCATAATCGAAATGTTGAACGAGAGATATTTGTCATTTCAGTATCCAGACACCAAAGCCACAAAGAACGTAGCAGCCCAGGTAAACATTAGCAGGTCCAACACCTTGAGCAGCTCATGCGTCTTCCTCTGCGCCTCGTCATACTCGCCCATCTTCGGCACAGCCCCCTTTAGCCCGGGCGTCTTGTCAGCCCAGAATTCGTACATATAGCGCCTTGCGAGGTAGATAGCGACGACTGTGACAGCCTGGTATAGGTAGCGTGTCGGGAAACCGTAGATACTGCCCCGGCGGGCGAGGGTCAGAGACACAAAGAAGGAAAGTAGGAGAGCGGCGGCACCGGCCGTCTGGGTGGTGTACGTCTTGTCTCGGCGGTGCTCGGCGGTGTTGGAATATTTGGCGAGCTTCTTGGACGTCTCTTCGTACTTGCGCAGGTTGGTGATGGCGGTGTACGATTGCTTGGCGCCGTAGACTGCCAGGGCAGCCTGAGCGAGGTGAAGGGTTTGCAGGAACATTTTCAGAGATGGTATACTTGTACTTGGATAGTAGTAGTGGAATGATGAAGAGAAAGAGGTAGATTGATCAATGCCTTGTCTGTTTTTAAAAAACTACATACTTTCGTGCAAGAGTCTTGACAGGTTTATGACGGCTTGCTTACTTTACTCACTGCTGTTGATGACGTAGGTACCTTAGGTCCCTAGGTTAGGTAGATTAGGATGTAAGTTAGGGGTAGATATCGACTCGATTCTACGGAATGGCAAGATTCTTTAAATCCCTGGAAGGCGCCTACCTTCTTGACTGAACTCAGTCGACCATTGGCTTATGACTTCGACCCTCTAGAAATAATGCTTCGCCTGAATTGGTTATTTGGTCGGCGTTAAAAATGCCCTGTAAAACTGCCTGGTACGGCGGTGTGCAGCGCTGTTCGGTTAGCAAATTGACTGTGGCACCAGCGGCCTTTTCGAATACCTACCTCCTAAAGTCAACCCTTCTCTCCAGCAATTGCCAAAGGCAAACAGCTTCTCACAATGGCAGCACCGGCACGAGCAGCGAAAATCGTATCAACTGAGCTTCTTGTAAGTTTCTTAGGCCACCCTCGTAGAAGAGACGTGCTGAGAGCTTCCAGGAAAACAGAGATGCGAAATGGATTAATCTCGTAAAGTTAGTGACTGCTCCGTTGTCGCGGATCGATTACCTCCCAGTAGCACTTCGCATGTCTGACCACGCCATCGGCATATGATAGAATCACCTACGAAGATGAGAACGGCCAAGTGCGCACCTGGGAGGCGATGCGGCGCCCCGGGCGGCCCAATGCCAGCGCCGTGGATGCCGTGCAGATGATCGCTCTCCTCGAGAGTCCGGGCGGCCCTAAGCTTCTCCTGGAGAAACAGTTTCGCGCGCCCACGGGAAAGCTCGTGATTGAGTTCCCCGCCGGCCTGGTCGATGAAGGCGAGACCCCAGAGCATGCAGCGCTGCGCGAGTTGAGAGAGGAGACCGGCTACGTTGGTGAGGTCGTGGCCGACCGTGGAGGCAAGCGACCGATTCTCTTCAGTTGTGAGTTTGCTTGAAATCGCGCCTTGTAGCGTACCACATACACTGCACATACTAACAGCAGCTTCAGCTCCTGCATCGTCGAGGTAAACCCGACAAGCCGGTTTATTCGGCATTGGGGCGTCTAGCTAATCTTCAACTAGCTCGAGTTCCTTTCTCATTCATCTGAAGGTTGACCCTAGCAAGGCAGAGAATCAGAATCCGAAGCCGCAGCTGGAAGACGGAGAGTTCATTGAGTGCTTCTGGGTGCCGTTGGACAACCTTTACGAGGAATGTAGAAAACTGGAAGCTGAGGGATATGCGATTGATAGTAAGGTTGGCGTGTTTGCAGAGGGTCTTGAAGTGTCGAAAATATGGTCTGCTTAATTGCAACTTGTAAGCGACCAGCTTTTATGTCTAAAGCCTGGAACTCAGACCCCTGAATGGCCATGGTAGGATGGTTACTACATAGTACCTAGATTGAAAAAAGGATTAAAAAAAAAAAAGAATGTGATAAAATAACATCTGTGCATATAATCGACGTCGAGGCAAAACGAAGAACTTGACCCTCCTGGGGCTCGAACCCAGAATCTCCTGATAACTTGTCGAGTATCTCGATCGTAGTCAGACGCCTTACCATTGGGCCAAAGGGCCGTCGTCAATCTTCTGGTATGCTATTGTTGTCTCAATGTGCGCTAAGTCTCTTTATGAAAATCGAAGTCCGAGCGGGGCTAAAGTCACCCACTGGCGATGGGCCCGGCTGGCCCGTCGATGCGCGCTTGTGTTAGCTGGCCGCATGTTGAGCACCTGCCATCAGATGCCTTCTTAACCTCGATATCCCGACTCTCGTGGAAGCAAGACACCCAGGCGTCGTCCAAGGGAGCCGTTTGAATCCCGGAAACGTGTATACGCAAGCGAAGCCCTGGTTCGGCGCTTCTACACTCTGTTTGTAGCGTTCACTGACCTCTGTCCTCTGTCCTCTGTCATACCTTGGGCCACAGCACGCTCATCGCGCGCAGCATCTCTCCCGTTCCTTGTTAATCTCTGAGGTCCCCGTCGAGGCCCAAGGCCAAGTAGAGAGACCCTCGGCCGTTCAACACATTCCCTCACCGTATTGCTCCCAGAGGCGCCCAGGAACTTTATTGTTGTCACATACATCTCCATCCTCCGCGGCCTACAGTGCTCGCCACGCCGGACAGCTCGATCAGGCCGTCGTCCTAGTGATCCATTTCTCGCTTTTTTTTTTTCTTTCTTTTTTTTTTTCTTTTCTCTGCCATCTTCACAGCCTAGGTACCTATTCCAAGTTTTTTTCAAGTTGTCCTGCATAATACAGACTGAATCGACGCATATGCATCTCCCAGATAAGCAGCAGTAAGTAATACTCCTCATCCTAGAGCATTCTGCTCACCTTTACCCAAGGCGAGTGCCTGCTGTAGTCGTGACCGCAGCGCTCTGCCCGGCATTCGCAATTCCTCTTCGGAGCCTTGGTCTTCTTGTCTGTAATACTCGCCTTTTGACTCACTCGAACATTACCGTGAAGAAATCAAAAATCTACTATTGCCTGACGTAGTGAGAACAGCGGCTCTATAATAATAATACTAGGATGCTGGATTCTTGGGGTTAGCACGCTGCAATACGCTAACCTAGGTTAAATTTATAGGCGGCTTCAAAGTCCAACCTGTTGTGTTTACAGGGTGCTAAAGTCCCGAATGATTGGCCCTACGTTGGCGCGTCTGACCTATTTTAGCGATGAATTCCCCCTAAACAGCCCCTGGAACGCCATCTCGATCATGATCAGCTTAATGCCCATGGTAGATGTCTACCTAAGACTGAACTATCGATTTCATACTTGTACCGGATACTCTTTTACGATTTTATCCCCGAGGCCGAACAAATCGTCAAGAGATCGTTTGATCCAATTGGTCTTATTCGGTCCAAAAACCATAAAACCTATCACCCTTGCGCCTCGGTGACCATGCGAGCGTGATATTATCCCTATTAATCAAGTCAGGACATACCCTAGCCATGTCTTTGCCTGGGTCCTCCGTGAGTAACACGCCACTGCCCTTAGGCGGCACGTATTGCACCATGCTGTGAAGTTGGGCCCCGTCGCGGAACGGCATCGCCAGGCCCCTGAATCGGTCCTCATCCGGTCCAAGCGCAAACAGTATCTGCAGAGCATAGGAACCCACGCGGTATCTCATGGCAGTTAATTTCAATACCGTACAACCGGCGGGCCGAGCATTATTTCTCAACCAAGTACACAGAAGGATCCCCCCAGCGCTTTCTAATAGCATGGTGCTTGCACACCTACATATTGGAGTGTAGTGTGGTTATCAAAGACGCGCCACAACACCAAGTGTCGTTTTTGAGACGCATGTCAGACCCGGAGAATGAGATGTTTATCAAGAATAGCTAAGCTATAATCCCAACAAATCCATCATGAATTGTATCACTTAACGAAATAAAACAGATCGAGTAAGTACCTAGCCAATAACTTCGCGCTGAGGGCTAGCCAGCAACACGACTGACGCTCTTTTCGGGAACGTGAGCAGGCAAGACGAAACCTTGATCCCGAGTCTCGATATAAACGAGCTCCTTGGCATCGACTTTGGATTTCACCGCTCAATAGTGCACCGAAGGAGCCGAAGTAACGCGAGGCGCGAGGAGTGAGGCGCGAGGACGACGTAACACCAAAAGTATGGGCGGGTAGGACCGCTGTCAGAACCTACTTAGAAGATCTTATTCTAGAGACATATCCATTCAACCGTCGGGGGATGCAAAACTAACATAAATCTAATTGCTGCCGCCGGGTTGCGAAATGACAGTAGCAGGCCGCACTGTCAAGAATTTGCAGTAGGTCATCAAAGCTAAATCGGCTTCAACGCCATCGGGCTTCCGTGCGAGAATTGCGAATTAGTGAGAAATGTCCGCAGAGAGGTCTTACAATACCTACCTGATAATCTCAAAGTTCAATCTTTCTAAAGGTAATACGGTGATAATCAGCAACAAGAAACTGAAGTCTGCTGAGGTTAAGGGAACACCCGTCGGGGATGGGTGTGTTCCGTGTTAGGAATTCTCTAGAGATGTGTCCAAAACCCCAGCTCCGAGGGTAACTACCCAGGTAGATACCCCCAATGAGAGTTGGATGGGCAGCAACTTGTTCTGTTCCATTTCTTATATTATGTAGTAAATCGCCATCGTCCTCCAAGTCTTTAGTAGCCCAACATTCGTTATCCATACTCTCGTTTCCTAGATCTTTAATATTCAACCCTCTCCTGTCCCAAACATCTAACACAGGCCAATATAACAACTTATTCAAGAGCTAAGCGTCCAACAGCTAGAATTCTTCTACAACCAATACTTCTTATCTAGCATCCCAATATGGAGCGTTTTACCCGCAGCCCTGAAGAAGCAGCCAAGCTTCTACAACTATCAGACCGGCTCCGCGAGGCAGCCCTGACGGTCCAGGATGAATGGGCCAAGGAAGACTTCTCTGGGCCTTTGACGGGCGAGGGCTCACCCACAGCTCGAATCCTCCCAAGTCACAGACTCTGGGAGGCCGAGAAGACCATAGAAGCTATCTCAGGCTCACTAGTAGAGATGGTTTCGGAGCCATATCAGCGCGTCCAGCAGATCCTGACACAGTTCATGGAATCGCGGGCGCTATTCATCGCGGCTGAGCGAGACATCCCCGACCTACTTGCCGAGGCGGGCGACGAAGGCTTAGCTATAGATGTCCTAGCTGAAAAGACTCACATCGAGTCGAAGAAGCTGGGTAAGTTCCGGATCTCTCGCCTCCCATCCATGTTGCCTTCAATCGACTAACCACTACGAACAGCTCGCATCTTAAGGACGCTTTGCTCCATCCACGTGTTTGAAGAGATCGCCGAGAATAAGTTTCGCAATAACCGCATCTCTTCGGCACTGGTTTCGAATCCAGGACTGCGGGCATACGTGCAGATGTTGTAAGTCGTTCACACCCACTATCACGCCGATGCAATAGCATTCAGCCGCTAATTAGGCCTTGTATAGCGGACTACACGTCTACGCCGCATCCGAACATTTCCCAAGGTACATCGTCGGTCCTAAAGGCGCATCCTACAAGGTGAACGAGACGCCGTTCCAGGCTGCCGCGGGGACGAACAAGTCCTTGTGGGACTGGATGACTGAAAGGCTGCCCTCGGATCTGGTTGTCTCTGACGGTCCAGGATACCCAGGCGTCCCCGACCTGTCGAAGTACAACGTCATGTTCGATCATAAGGGGTTAGTCGGTAGACCCGAGCTGCATAATCTTGCCGCCGCTATGGTAGGTGGCGGGAAGACATGGGGTGCTGCTCACGCCTTTGGTAAGTCCATCCATCTCCCTCCCTAGATGGTTCAGACTCGCTGACATTACATCTAGACTTTCCCTGGGGTGAGCTAGGGGACGGGATTGTGGTAGACGTCGGTGGCGGCATCGGTTTGTTTAGCCCCTTTTCCCGTCCTGACTGACGGTCTGTCAAGCTGATTGCTAACTCTTTCCTTGCATAGGCGGCTTCGTTTTACAGCTTCTCCCTGTATGGCCCAAACTTAGGTTCGTGGTTCAAGACCGGCCTGAGAACATAGAGCTGGCGGAGAGAGAGATCTTCCCAAGGGAATTTCCCGATGCCATTCCCAGCGGGCGAGTCCGGCTAATGCCACACGATTTCTTTCGGCCGAATCCTGTCAAGGGTGCCGATGTATACTGGCTCCGCGCCATCCTGTAAGATACCTACCTACTCACGTCGCCCCTAGTTTGCACAACACATAAGACGATGCGGAATGAAAAAACTGACATCGATACAGCCACGACTGGTCGGACGACTACTGCATCACCATCCTCAAATCCATAAAGGAATCGATGGGCCCTAGGTCGCGGATCTTGATCTGCGATCCCGTCATGAACACAACGTTTGGCTGCCCCGAGATCCGCGCGGCGCCGAGCCCGCTTCCCTCGAATTACGGGTACCATACGCGCTACTGCCACAACCGAGACCTCGGGCTGATGGCGACCATGAACGGCATCGAGAGGACGCCAGCTGAGTTCAAGGAGCTGTTCGAAAAGGCCGGGCTGCGGCTGGTGAAGTTCTGGGAGACGCGAAGTATGGTTGGAATCACCGAAGTCGGGTTGTAAGATGGGCTCAGTGCAATCGAGAGCCTGTCTACGGAGTGTGACTATTTCCGCAGGGCGTGTCAAGAAGCTACCACTGAAGCTGCTCAACAAGTTCAACAGCCCTGTCGGCACAAGCCTTCTGGGGTTTCGGCCCCTACGAACCCAATTCTGGGGGGTAGACAATACTCGCGTCGCCGTTAGCACTAGCGAGTAGGTACACATAGGTAAACTTAGTAAACTCGAAGACGGTAGTGCTAATGGATCATTTCTCACCAGGTAGAACAAGCGTACCTAGAGGAACAAATAACCAATCCAGGTCTATCGGATATCCCGGTTCATCACAAGTGACAGATCTCAGCGCGATTGGCAATCAGCTTCATTGAAACATGGGGTTACGCTCTTACTCTGAGAGTCGAAAAGGGGTTGCTGGGAGAAGAGGAGAGGAGACGAGGATAAGGACCAAGCAGCATGGGAGTGGGATTGAGTATCACTAGGTACCTAATAGATGTATATGTAAATTGAGTCTCTTAAGTTACCTATCATGAATCATTCCAGACTTTGAGGATCAAGATCCTTACAACCTATAGCTATATACCTCTTCGTATTCAGTAGCGAGTGGCAATTTTCGATTCAAGCGTTGCAGTAAACTTCAGGTTATTCACGATGTGCACATGGGAGACAATACGGTGAGCAATTGCGTCTCATATTTTTACGACCCCTCGTCAACGTTGCCTATTCCCATCCCTACTCCTATTCGCCACCCTATTCCATCTCATCACGAGAACGCGAATCCGAGGCAGATCCAAACCAATGTTGCAAAACCCACGAGCCGAACCCCAAGGGTTAAGAAACAAATCCGTCAAGCTCGAAGCAGTCCAGCAGATCCGCGAACACCAATACTCGATCCCGGGTCATCTTGCGAGACGCCCCGCAGGTGCAGTTGGAGAGTTCGGGCCACCATTATAGAATATCGTCGTTCCCAACTTTTGGCCCGGGAGCCCAAGCCCTTACCAGGGGGATTTGGAAACCGCGCGATGTCCCCGGCACGTCGAGGGAGACTTGTTACAACGATAAGATGGAGGAGAGTATGTTTATTTATTTTTTTGTGCCGCCTCTAGGTTGGCGACCAGAAAGAAGCTTACACTTGAAAGACCAAGATCACCTGGCGCTTCCCGCGTAAGCTTTGATGTCAATCAGGGGCCGGCTAGGGCTGGCATCTGCGACAAGACTGGCCTTGCCGCTTTTTCTCAACTACCTATTAGGTACCTAGGCACTCTCAATCGGAACCAGCCCGAAACACGAACCACCAAGACCATGATGCTTAAGGCGGTTATCGGGGCCGTGCACCTGGACGGCCGGGTTTGACGTTGCAAAGAACATCTACAGACCTCCCTCCACGAGGACAAGCATTCGCATTTGGGTAACATTGATTCAAAGAGCACCAGCTAAAACACTATAAGACCCGGATACTTGATATTCCCATATGGCGTGGCAATGCAAGAAAACACGGAGTAACACAGCAGAGCAGAGCATAGAAGAAACACGATGCGAAACGGACGTCTGTCTGGATTTGTGTTTGAGGAAAAAAGGTACCAATTCAGGCAGATTATATGTATTTACTAATCCACACAATTCCCCCATCGCCTTCTATTTGCTTCGTCGCAGCGGTCCTCTCTTTCCTCCGGCCTCTTTCATATGTACACAGGCGACGAGAGGGAAGAAAAGAGCTTCGGTCCTTTCGTCATATGCCACTTGAGAAATCTCTTTCTCATTCACACCCACAACACACAGTGTTCCCTCTCCGCCTTTCCATGCAATTCGCGCGTCCGCAGCGCAACGCGCAAGATTTATGCTATATCACCTCCCGGAATTTCTTCAATCCTATTCCTAGTCTTTTGGGAGGGAAAAACGCCAATAATCACAACCAGTTCCCCCCCTTTACCGCCTACAGAGAGATAGAAAAAAATCAAGGTGAACAATTACAAAGACCAACATGTAGAGGACGCAAGAAAAAGGGAAGAAGTTCGACAGTGATGAGAAGAGGCTGGCTGTATTACCCCTCTTTCATAGTTAGGACAGCTCCATCTCTCTCGACATTTGGAAAAAGGGGAAATGAAATGCGGTTTTTCTTTTCCCCTTGAGCGATTGGCGGTGACTTCTGCGGCGTGTGCTATCTCGACTTAGGAAACAAGTCTATGATGCAAGAAGTGTAAGAAGATTTCGACCCATCATCATCTCATCGTAGAAAGAGTCCATCCGCGGACTCCATGCACCTTCCAGAAAACGCCAGCGCCCTCGCAAATGGAAAAGAGGAGAAAAATGTAGACAAGTCGTCCAGGAAAAGATCGGTTCGGTGGTCTAGATGAACGTAAACCACAGCGAATGTCGTAAGTTATTCGTTTGAGATCGTACTTAAGCACCATTGGCTCCGGATATCACATCGAATGGGAAAAAAGACGTTCGATCTTGCCAACGTACCATTGTACCGGGCGTATTGCAGGGCTATCAAAACATTTGACTCTTCATTCGTGCTCACGGATATGATTGTCCTTGTGATGTGAAAAGGCCGACTTGAAAGACTTGCCCCGGGTACGTCTTCTTATCCGGCTAACGATGCCCTCGCCTTGTGGTTGTGGAGTAGCAGCGTGAGTCGACTCAAACCTGCTCAGCATAGCAGCCGAGGTGAATTCGTTGGTCATCTCATAACTTGGCCTCACCCGGTCCATTGAGGCTCGCATACGGTCGTAAGACGGACGGATACGGTCAAAAGACGGGCGCACTATAGGAGGATCTGGACCTGTATCCACGGGTTGCATAACAGGAACATCGATAGAAGGTTCGTGCCTGGTATAGTTTGTACCATCGCTACCGTTGTGGCTACGGGTATTGTGGTTTCCCATGCCAACAATAGATGTCGTTGCGATAGAGGGTGGATATATGGGCCGAAGATCGTCGTCCACGCTCGCAACCTGTTGACGCCGCTTCTTCCGAGAAGATCCTGACGAGCCCGATGCACTAGATTTCGCTATAATCTCGTCGATCTCATGATTGGCGTTAAATTTGCCCATGGTAATTTGCTCACGAATAATGTCGACATCTCGTGGCCAGTAAACTTTACGCAGAGCCTTGACCGCATATCGAGGAGCCAGGGAAATGATCGGGGTGACGAACAGAACGGCCCAGAATGAGGCTTCCGCGTAGATCTGCGGCGCCGCTTCGTAGAACTGGGCAGAGTATGTCGATGACGTGTATACACCAGTCCAGAAGAAGATCAGCAAGTCACTGACAACGATGATCGTAACAGTAAGCCAATCCCATCGATAGGTGTTGATGAGAATGTACAGATTAATCGTTATCACAGATGGATGGGCAATATAGGCACCGAACCGGAGTCGGTCACTGACATCTAATCCGTGGCCGGCAACGGTTGAAGTTCGCGAGACGGCCAAGTATGGTATAAAGAAGCCTATAACACTTTGATAAGCGCCATCAACCATATAGAGCCTGTTCCAAGATTAGCCTACTGGTCTCAAAATGCGGGGCAAAATGCTATAATTACCAGAATTTGTGCTGCGTCCATTCGAGACGCTCAATGCCACGCCGGTAAAGCTGAGGAACGGCCAAGGAGACCGTATCTGAAACGTCTTGATCGAGCACACCGATGACAACCGGTGGAACGGAAGTGAAGATGAGATTAAACAGGAGGATATAGGTATAATCGAAAAGATACGTGATGTCGAAGTTGCAAAAGCATTGGAACCAGAAGATTGTTACGGTCCAGATCATGTTCTTGTAGAAAAAGTTGGCGATCGCTTCAGCCATTCTGTGGTAAGACCAACGACCGTGGACGAGGACAAGCCGCTGGAGGAACCGGAATTGGCCAATGGCGTAATCGGCAGACATGACAGCTTGACGTCCTTCAACACCAGCGATACCTACACCAACATCCGCCTCTTGGATCATGGCGACGTCGTTGGCACCATCACCAATGGACAGCGTCATCACGTCAAGACCGCTCTTGACCATAGCCACGACCGAAGCCTTCTGTGCAGGGCTGACACGACAGCAGAGAACGGATGCGCATTGTTTGCAGAGGAGGAGGAATTTCTGCTTCAAGTTGTCGTCTAGCACCCATCTCAGAGTGAATCCGTCAATCACTAAAGCATGCGTCGGCGCAGGCGGCTCGTGGTTCTTCCTGGCATGGGCTAGATCTTCGTCGTTACCGGTAATACCGAACATCTTCAACTTCTGGTCAAGAATTTGTTCAATCTGGCCGAGGAAATCTTCATCGGGCGTTTCTCCAGCCTCGTCCTCCTCCAGTTTAAGCTGGATCAGTTCCATATCGTTGTTAAGCAGGTTGCATGAGAATCCGATGTTGATAGCAGTCTCGACCTTGTCTCCAGTTAGCACCCACAACTTGATTCCTGCGCGACCGAGTAGTTCGATTGTATCGGGAACTCCGTCCTGGAGTCGATCCTCAATGGCTGTTCCTCCAAGGAGTGTAAGGTCCTGTTCGATCTTATCCGCAACCACCTCCAGTTTTTCTTCTCTGTCCTGCATGGCGGTGGCGGCTTTGTCGTGCTCCTTACGCCATTCGAGATACTCCTGCTCGGAGAGCACACGCTGCGCTATGCAAAGCGTTCGAAGACCTTCTCGAGCGAACATCTCGAGATGCTCCGCAGTAGTCTTACGAAGCTCCGCTTGTTCACCGCGCTTAAGACGTGAGTAGATAATGCTATCCGCGCCTTTACAGAATAGAATGATGCGGCCGTCGGGCATCTTGACGATGGCACTCATTCGCTTTCGGCTGGAGTTAAATTCGATCGTGTTAAGAATCGGGTAGTGTATTTCCTCGCCCATAACATTCAACCTAATACCATCTGATGTCTGGCCAAGTACGGTAAATCCCATATCACGAGCAGTTGCTACAAGGGCAGCCTCATCAGGCGACTGAGCCTTGAACTCGATCTTAGGCGGGTCGCCAGGAACATGCTCCGCGATGACGGTATGGCAGAGTGCCAGTGCAAGCATGAAATGCGCGTTTGCCTCCTTTTGAAACTCACCAGACTGGCCTTGCAGATCATCGACGAAGTCCGGGGCTATGAATGTCATGTCCTCCGAGTGAAGATACGGGTTGCTGTGGATTTTTCTTAACCCTTCCATGGCGTGGACTTTTCCTCTGGCGATTTGGTCTTTGGCTCTGGCGGCTTCCTTCACTACGTCGATACCCAAGCGCTTCTGCATACCGGCCTGTGCTTCCGTGTAAGCTTCTCCGTATGGCTGACCATTGATAGTGGCCTTTTTGAACTCCATAACATTTTGCGTGAGAGTACCCGTCTTGTCCGAGAAGATATATTCGATCTGACCAAGATCATCCGAGATGTTCCATGATTTGGGAACGCAGGGGTAGTCGATCTTGTCGTAATACATCTCAACGTCGCTGTAAATGAAGATAGCTTGAAGCGTGCGCACGATTTCGAGCGAGATGTAGAGCGAGATCGGGACCAAGTTCTGAAAGACGATGAGCGCGGCCCAGAAGTTGATGAAACCTGTCATGCTCGCAGTTCCGCCAACAGCGCCATAATCAAACCAACGTGTTGATGCATCACTCTTCGCCCACGACACTCCATTGACAATAGCAGATAGAAGACACATTAGCGCGAGAATGCCGAAGTTGCAAATGACGTTGAAGTTCAGTTCGCGAGCAACACGAGCACGTTTGCTGGGCGTGATGCCCGCGTTCATCATGATCTTCGTATCGTGACCGGTGAACATGACGACACCAAGAACCCATTCCGTGTTTCTCAGATTGCAACCTCGCAGAAGAAGATTGTCGATGGATATCGGCTCAGACATTTCTCTCGGTCCGTTACGCATCATCTGTTCCCACTTGATGGCACCGTTATACTTGTATAGATTCGGCTGGGGAGGTTCACTCTCAATCGTAAATTCGGCACGTTCGCAGTCTCTTGCATGTTTCATAGAACGTCCGCATCGAAGAGCTTGGCGGACCTTCAGGTTTGTCTCTCCGTCCAAGTTCTTTGTTTCTATATAACAGGCGCCATCGGCATCGGAAGTAGCAAGAATGATGATATCTGCAGGAAGCTCGTCGCCATTGTAGAGTCGTACGTAATCGCCAACCTGTAGATTCTTCCAGTAGTCCCTGTGAAATTTAGCGGTGCCCGTAGGCCGGCGATCGTAGTTGATTAAATCTCCCTTCACTCTTGTCAGGGTCTCCGCCTCATCGGGATTAAAGGATTGTCCAGAGGCCGGGCGTTCGAGAACCTCAAGGAAGTCCTTCTGCTGCGGAGTTTGCGGTGGGAGCGGCGATGTGACAGGTGTCATCTGGATATCTTCATAAGCAGATACATACGAGGTCCTATCAGTTCGAGGTGATATCATTGATCGACGGGGCGATACCATAGATGTGCGTCGTGATGCAGCCTTCGTGTCGAGAGATGGGCGGGGATCCGCCATGTTTTCTAATGCACCCCTTGACTTGTCATCCTTTTTCCATAAACCTTGGGACTTACGCCATGCTGCGCCGAGGTACTTCGAGGTAGCCTTCTTGATTCTTCGCCATAATGAAACATTGTCCTCCGCGACGTTAACATTGTTCCACCCAATAAGACGATGTACGGGGGCATTATTGAGTTCATTGTCAAGAATCGTCCTGCGATAGTCTTCGATCGCGTCCTTGATGGCCGTCACAGCTAGGATAAATATTAAGGGTACGGCGTTAAGTCCCGGGTTGGTTCCTCCGAAGATAGGAAAGATCTAGAGGTTGGGTTTAGGGCTTCATTCAGTGTACAAAGGATTGAGCTTACTTACCACAAGAATGACCATGAACAAGAAAAAAATGTTGGCAATGTTGTGGAATTGGAACCACAAGTTCTTCGGGATAAACGACAGCGGTGTATACTTTGCGGTCCGAATCTTATTACGAGAGTACGAAACGATGGGATTGCCCTCTTCGTCCTTCAAATTATCGGGCAAAGGTATGTTGAAGTATACTATCCTCCCTTCTCCTTCTTCGGACGTTGTGCTGCTCGCATCGTTGTCCTCTTGCTCAGGCGCGTCGGTGTGGTGATCGCCAGTGGATTGGCTGCCGCCAGAATTGCGTTTCTTCTCCATCGATCCCGTCCTCTTATGTATTCTGTCTATGAGGGAGAGCCTCTTAAGACTGCTGCTCTTAACAGTGAGTTTTCGAGTCGCCCATCTGGATCTCTTCGTCGCCTTGTCGGCCTGGCCGTTCCCTCCGTCACCTTTCGCCATTTGGGGGAGCAGCGGGCAGAGCCCGTTCAACCCGACGTGTCCGCCAGACCGGCCTCCTGTGGCCCTTTTCGAATTCCGTCAAGCAAATACTCGAGGCTGTCAAAAGGTTGTGATAGGGTGCGGAAAGTCGGGCAATTGGCAGCAATCGCGTCAGGGTCGCCGAAGCCAGAAAAATGAAATCGTCAGCGTGTTTGGTTCGTACGACTTGGTCGGCGCGAGTTTGCAACCGCGGAGTGGGTGGTGACGGTTCGTGTACGGGGGGGCGATCGTGTTTTGATGGCATTAGGGACAAAATTGGAAAGGGAACAATGGGAAGTTTTTGATTGATCGCTACGTCGGAAGGGCCGGGGGTCAAGGGTACACCGACAACTGTGCTAGCACGGTGCATCAGTGGGCCGGCGGGCGCTAGGGGGTTACGAGGCGAGTAAATAGCAGGTACATAAGCTGAACACCTACGCCCACCTGCCGGAGTTGGTATCCGCTAGTCTGATAGTACTGTACAGATACCTACTAGCCTATACGTAACACGCCGTGCGCTACACGTGTAATGCTCACCAAAATGACACTAAATCGTCGGGGTTAAGCAGTAGGAACTAAGTGTTAAGTCCAGTCTAACAGACGAAATTACCAAGACACTGGCACATTAGCATTGGTGCAAGTTTAAATGTACTCAGGTACGGGTATCTGATCAACCTCGTTCCATCATGACCTCTCATTGAATTCTCGAATCAAACCCAAAATTCGACTTACAAGTCCCTGGCTGACTCGTTACCGTTAGTAGGCAATTTACGCGCATGTGCCAGATTTGCGATGCACAGTATCACCAACATCGATACATCGTGATTAAATTGGTAAGCACTCTTTATCCCATCCACTTTTTCATGCCTTTCCATTAGTTTCGTAACCGGACTTGCACTGTGCCGCTATTGCTATTTGGGCAATAACTATTCCGTAGCCCATGTGTTACCAGCAGCTCCTTGTATCATCAAAAAATGCCTCCAAGAGTTTGGCGATCTCGGCTAAGATTGTTCCCTTATGCAGGAAGCGAAATTGTGAATCCTCACGATACCACAGCATAAAGCACCACACCACATTGAGAAATGTAGGATATTCGAATACCTGCCTGTGTACTATGTAGGTAGGCAGTCTGGCAGTATCCTGAGTCCAACTGTAGTGCAAAAAGTGGTTACATCCGATTACCAAGACATTCCTTATTATATCTAGAGCATTCCGTTCTTCTACCCTCCTTTGCGGCTGAATTCAGTCACCATCCCCTCAGCAGGGCTCTGAGCCTTTTGGAGACCCCTGAGACCTGCACTAAACTGTTGCAGTGTATCGGCATGGGCTCCAATTGATGGGTACATTTCTGTAATCGAATTCCTACCCCTCGCCTTCTCTCCTTGCCTTCTCTCTTTGGAGTCAGATAGCCAGAATTATCACATCTCTTTTCCACGAACACCGAAACATCTGACAAGATGTTCCAGGAAACATATATATATATATATATATATATATATATATTTTCTCCGGTACTACGCACCTGGTACGCAGTATTCTGTTTTCAGAGTCCGAATAGCCGCTTGCTTTGCGGTACATGATGTCAAAGGTGAGAACTGAGTCCGTACGGGGGAGGCTATGCGCAATAGATTTGTCCGCTCCTTGTGACCAACTAGGTTATCAGTACTGACACAGGAATATCCGTTACGCCTGCGATCAATCACGAGTCCGAGCCGAGTGGCCCGGTACATACGGCCAAACCAAGCATTTGTGGCCCTTTTCAGCCTGCTTATTTAAATCGGCACGTACTCTTCCCCTTCACCCTTCACAGCCCCCCTCGAACGCTCCATACTCCGCCGTAATGAAACCGACAGCTGGCCTCTTTAATATTATTCCGCCAACCACCTAGCCTCTCTTTATTTGACAAACCTGGGGACTTCGACGCACATAATCGATTTAACGAGCGGCAGGTAATGGTGTAAGGGAATCCTTCAGGACTCAGGACTCTCTGACGAGCCAGCCTACTGACATAATATGATAAAAGACACCCTTGTTGGAAGTGTAGATCTCGAGTCAAGCTCGGAATCGTAAGTGCTAGTTTTCTAATTGAAGCGCTCCGTATGAGATACTGTACTGCAGGTGTATTTTCGGGGTCCCTGCCCCCAATGTGCGTCTCGCGCATCTCTACTACGTGCTTGTTTAAAACCGAGCAGGACCGAAGTAGCGGATCCCAACTTGCAGCCTCCGCACCCGTTGCATTGGTTTTCTGGCCCTACGAGATACAGTTTGTACCGTCTACAATGACACAGATCTACTTCATAAAAATAGGTGGGAGGTACATAATCCCGCCATAGGTGGTAGCAAAGATGGCTCGGCAGCAGCGGTGCTTCTTCTCCGTCGGTCCCCAGAGTACGAAGCCATCAGTAAGAAAAATAAGACGATTACAGACGATCGTATCACGAGTAGCGGAATAAGGGAGAAGCGTGATAGGTTGCGACTCAAGTTCTGTTTTTCTGGATCGGGAAGACGCAAAGAGGACACATCTGGCTGAAGAGGGCACAGAAGCACGGGTACGATGACGCCTCCTCATCCCGCCGGCGCAGCCCCCGAACTTGATTTTCTTTAATTAGCATTATTCAGCAGGGCTCTATCTACCTAAAACAGTGGAGATATGCAAGGTTACGCCTTATTGGCTTGACTCGATAGTTGGATTCGAGAATCCAATGATCTCTCGCGATTGGCCAGGTCTTCCTTTTGTATCGATACGTACGGCGAAATGAGGCTGTTAGTGCAGTGCATCTTTTTTTTTTTCCTCTGCTGCTTGCTTGCACACCCGTATTCCCCATCCCTAGCCATCCAAACCGCACCCGGGGACGCTGATGTTACCTAGGTATGAGAAGTTTACACCGTTCCTCACCAAGCCCTTGGCAGGCTTTAGGCCTTGTAGATGTTGGTCCGAATTGCAACGGGACAAGATTGCGAGCGTACATTGAAAGGATCAGATTCTCGACCTCTTAACCCCTGATAACCGCTTACAAACATAAAATGGCACAAAACCTGAAGGGTTACACCATCCAGTCCGTTCTTAAGGGGTTACATATCGTGCATTACATCTCTTAAGTCCTACCTAAGGTAATATCCAGTCATTCCGAGCGGGTTCCCTTTTTTTGTAAAGTTCAACGATACATCAGCTTTCTTGGCAACTCCCTAATCCGGTTAGTTTCTGCGATGAATTGTGCGTCGTGTCACGATTTGGGCTTGGCATGATTGACTTCGTGATGCGATAACTGAACCGACCAAGCTGTCGTACTTTGTGCTTTATCTTTCTCTATCCTCGTGGCAATTGCTTCTCAATAGACGCATGGGGCAAGCATGGCACTACTCCCTTGGTAAGATTGAATATGTCAATGGATTTGTCTCATGTAATATCTAGACGTCAAGAAAACTAGTTGGGTATATTTCTCTCACATGGTTGGTATATTCCTCGAGTTCGAAACTTACAATCAATTATAGGAATATAATGAGTTTATGATGAAACATTCTGAGTGCAAGAGATGTGTACCTTTTCAGCCTTCTCGTAAACCGATAAATTTCGATTTCATATCTATATTATAACCACCTAGCGTAGTATAAAAGTGTAGCAAAAAATTCCACGATACAGGGAATCGAATGTCACAAGGCCGACCAAGCGATAAGGGTAACAACTATGTTATTGCACGAAGAGCTACGAATCTAACAGCTACAAGGTTGTCTGTATATACAAGATAACAGACAAAGGAATCTGTTAGAAGAGTCCCAAGGGAGCCAATCCGTATCCTGATAGCTGATCCACGTCCTGGTAGCTGCAAGGCTACCATCCTAGGCCACGATGCCTTCTAGAGGACCTAGAGGAAGGGCTGGGGCCAGGAAGGCCAACGCCTGACATCGAACCCCGAACTTCTCTTTGAAACGAGTCGTGTTAGCTATAACACGTATGAATGGCAATACTCGTCTTGAAATTCGACGACTACCTCATATTAAATAAGTACGGAAAAGATGAAAGAGATTCAAATTAATATTAATAATTCTTTCAAATTGAAATTGGAAAGCTTGGGCGATAGAGCTCGGAAAGGGGCAATATCATTCTTATTCAATCGTAAAGTTGTCACAACCATTAAATACATGTTAGACTTAACCTTGAGTTTGTGGTACATATTCAGTTTAAGCTAATCCTCATGAATGAAACTAATGGTAAAATGTATAGCCTCCTAGCTTGAATTGTTTCTCCGACCCTAAATTATAAATAGCATACTGTAAAGAAGCTCCTCTATACGTCTCTGTTTGTTTAACTGGTGAGATAGGGTGGCATAGGTATCTGGCTTTAGCTTGGCCCTCCGCAGTCGCGACAACCGCTATTCAAACTTATCACGACTATTACTAAGTCCATGGGCATTTTCTATGTTCCCTCCATGCTAACTAGTGTGATAACAAACCTTCCCGCTTCGCTAGCATTTACGAATTGCTCGACTAGGTATACTGGGTTTTCATCTGTCTACATCGAGACTTTAGCACATGTAGTGCTAGAATATATAATTTTCTGTCATCTGGTAGGCGCCACTGGCGCCTAACCTACCCGATAGGCAGAAGCTCAAGGGTTGAGGGCAACAATGGACACCGTAGACGACTGCACATGATAAATGGTCACCCTCTGAGAAAGCGAATGTCGTGATAGCTAGGGAAAAAAAGCAGGAGTCTAAGGCCTGACAGGATACCGATTTTGGTATATATAACGAGTGTATGAGTGAGTGTGTGAAGGTCTACCTCTTCCTTATCGATTCGGCAACTGGACTTGAAAGGTTGAACTCTTCAATCTAATTGTGCACCTAGTAAAAGACCCCATAGCCAATAGATGTAGAATTCATTGTAAGCTGAAAGTGTCCGAGTAATAAAAACTTGTGAGATGCCCAGAACCACAGTGATAAAGATGGCCTTGAAGTCTGTCCTTTACTGGGATGTTTTATGAAATATTATGCAAATGCAACAGCCTGCCGAGGTACAGAATACGTACTTGCACGGGCTAATTGATATAAGAGGGTCTCACCCCCACAAACTTGACCCCACATCCCTGCAACGCGTTCGTTTCCATGCGCTATGCCAAGCCAAGCACGAAAAGGCGGCACCTTGAAATAATTATTATCCAATGCTAACAAGCCCAAGCATTCGCAACTGTCACAGCCCTTCGGACATAATTGCAGGTAGCTCACAATGTCCCGGAACGGAGATATTAGAGGTTTCTTCGGCAGGCCTGCCGGGTCCAACCCCAGCACCAGCAGCTCCCAGTCCAAGGCGGCTCCATCGTTACAGCCGGCGCCGGATCTGCAATCAACAATTTCATCCCCTAAAACACCCCCCAAACCCACCCCGAAACCCCGTGACCGTACCGATGAGATCAAGGGCTCCGATGACGAGGGTGACGATTCGGACTCCTCGCTCGATACCATATCTATCTTAATCCAGCGGACGAAAGGTCCGGCAGCATTCCGGAGAGATCCCAACTCGACATCCACGCCAAAGGCCAAGAGGGTAGCTTCGACCAATCTCAAATCTCCCTTGACCATACAACCCAAACAGCACAAGTTCAGCCTCAAGGACCTGATCGAGCAGGCCCGGCAATCTGATCGTGCCGAGGAAAGTGCTAGGAGAGCGGACGAGCTTATTAACCAGAAAGATAGTGATAGCAGTGATGACGGCGAGCATTTGACCGAAGTGCAGAACGACCCGGAGCTACTAGAGAAGACCGCCAGGGGTCTTCTCAACAGCGACGAGGAAGATGTCAAGGGGGACAAGCTCATGCGAGCTATGAATCGCACCAAGGTTGACGGGTCTCGCAGAGTCCATTACTTCTTCGACCTAGAGAAACCCATCGTAAAACCACTTAGAAGCCAGTTTCCGCGAAAGGCGGCAAAGGGATGTTGGCAGTGTCTTGCTAATTCGCGTGCGCGAGACCAGACCATCATTCTCGGCTTGCCGCATACCATTGCCTTGAAGGGCAGAGCGCTCCCAGACGACCTATTCCTCTGGGTCTTAGATGAGGTCTGCGTCGAGAAGAATGCTCAGCTGCGGCTGCAGTACTGCAACTTGGTGACTCTGTGCCGAGACAGCATCACTCGGCTCGTCACAGATGCACAATTGTACTCCATGATCGAGCGGCTTGGCGGCCCCAAATATTCACAGGACCGAAAGAGTGCCATACTTTGGAGCTTGCCCAAGGTGGAAGACCCGTACCCGAGGAAGGACTGGACGGGCCTTGTGACGTTTCTCGAACTTCTCGAGCAGATGGCTCCCGACCTCAATATGCCGAGTATCGTAGGCGCCATTCAGCTGCTATTGCGGATGGCTCTGGATCCCGTAGTGAGCACGGCGGTGCGTGGCGAGCACGTTGCTGCTATGGAAGCGCTTATCACGGCCTCGGCCAAGTTCGGCACGGGCAAGTGGAACGAAAGTGTAAGTATTGGAAGCGTGCTCCTGCCCACGAGTCAAAATTAATGACCGGATAGTGTCAAATGATATCAGCATATCTCCACGACAGCGTAGGCGAGCCCATGCACCAGGTTCTGCCCATCGTCTCCATGCCCAAGACCGGTGTCAAGGCCCTCGACCTGCGTCGGCGCATGGCAGCGGTCATCCTCTTCCGGGACCCGGAGATGGGCAGCCACGCCGTCGCCTCGACCCTGGCGCTCGAAGACATCACGAATCGGCTCGGCGAAGCCGACTTTCACATCAGGCCCACCACCGACTACGAGAACCTACGCGCGCTCGTCATGCTCCTGGACATCGTGATCGGCAACGGGGACTTTATCGCGGCGCGTCACTCGGCAAGCACCCCGACGGCCACCGGCACCGCCAACGTCGATCGTGATGCTGCGGACCGCAAGTTTGACGCCGACATCGATAGCCTGACGTACCGGCTCGAGCTGGTACACGACAAGATCCACGATTCTACTTTGCTGTCCCGGAAGATTACTAAGGCTACTATCGACCTGGTAGCCAAGCGGTTGACGTACGCGGTGCGTACGCGGCCGCCGCCCAAGAAGAGCATTTACGACTTCGGGCTCAGGAAGGACGACGCGAGTGTACCGAAACAACGGGCTTTCATGAAGAACTGGGCGCAGAAGAAGACGGAGCGGAATACTGGCGCGTTGGCCGGTGGAAACTGAGTTGCAAACGATGGCACTGGGTCAGTTGTTACGGAGTATATCGCTAGTGTATACCAAACGTAGAGTAATGGAAGATTTTATTGATGGAAGACGTCCTTCGCAAACGCCCTTTATGAAATATAGCAGCCTTCTAATGAATACTACCAAAAGCATGGCCTGAAGCGTTTCCATGCCGAATGCAACTTGACAAGATTCTGAACTAGTGTAACGCTGCCCAAGCACTTTGTTTGTTCTCTCTTCTAGTGACCAATCCAGCACAGCCGAATATCTGTGGGAGTTCGTAGGTGAAAATCGGATTCGTGTAAAAGCCTCTTAGTCGTAGAATTTGCGGTTGGGGTTTGCTCCGAAGAGAGTCTTTCTCACGGCTGGCAGGGCGCTAGATTGTAGCAGCAGCAGTCTCTCGTCGAAGGTGTTGTTAATTTCGATCTTTCCGTTGCCGCCTACAATCATGAGTCCTCCGGAGCTATATACGGTAACACTCATTGTTAGCAATCACATTCATGTTTGACCAGCGAGAAGACAAGATGGCGGCGAGATTTACCTGCCCTCCGGCAACGCATTCTCCTCGTCAATCGTAACCTTGGTCTCTTTGCCCGTACTGCTCTTGTACTCGCTCTCCGCCTCCTTGATGGCCTCCTTCACGACGTCGTAATCGGCCTTCCGGGCGCGGACCTGGACGTCGGGCTCGGTGAGGGCATACAAGCCCTCGAGCAGCAGGTTCTTGAGGGTCTCCTTATGCTTGGCCTTGTCCTTGGTTCCCTCGGCGAGGCGCTGGGCGGCGGCGTCGAAGATGTCGTCGAGGAGCTGCTGGCGGGCGGCTAGGACCTTGAGGCGGGTCTTGTTGGCGACGGTGGAGCGCGTGATCTGCTGCGACATGGCGGCCTGCTTCAGCTTCTTGGCGTGCGCGGCGTCGATGGCGTCCGTGTCCTGCCGCACCAGCTTCGACTTCTCGATGCTGAACTCCTCGTTCGCCTTGATCTCGATCTCGCGCGCCTTCTCGAGCGCCTCCTGCTTGATGAAGGCCGTCATCTTGCGGAGCTCCTGCCCGACCTGTGTGTTGTTCGTCTTCGTTAGCATTGCTGCGGCCAACAAACATCTCGCTGGTAAGGAAATGTCCCGAGGGGCTGGTGCTATTTACCTGGTCGTCGGACAAGGCGTGGACTGCCGACATCTTGAAAGGAGGATAAGGGTACTCGGGGGTTTGAGTTGCTAGGGAGTAAGGAGATGGAATGGGGTTGTTCTGGGCGAGGTTCGTAGGCCACACAATAGAACCTCTCAACACAGCCGGAGGTTTTGCGTAGTATCGGTAGAGATCAGATGTAGGTGAATTGAATGTAGTGGGTCACGATAGCTGTCGTAGCTACCTATTGCCTTACGACGATTGAATCGGCAGAGTTGGTCTGGTGAGCTGTGTTACTCCTTCCTAGACCTACGTATCTACATATGGTACGTATGTAGCTACACCAGCCACAATCCTTTCTGTCCGATGGAAGAGTGGCTGGTGAGACTACCCGCTAACGCTAACGCTAACGCTAACGACCCCACTGCCGCTACTACATAGTACCTAGGTATGTACCTAAAGGACTGGAACCACTGAACCACTGAAGACAAATTGCCACAGCCGATGTCTGCTGGTCCCTGCAGTATGACTTCGTATGTGGTCACTGACCAGTGGCACTTGATGATGCGCAGCGTTTCAATTTATACAAACTGAGGATAGTTGCTCTGCTGCTATCGTCCCAAATCGAGATATAATGAGGGATGCCAACACAATATAGAAAGATCTTCAGGTATCGCCAGATTGTATACTTCAAGCAGCCGTTGGGCTCAGTGCCCATTACCTCACCAGAAAATAGAGTTTTGGTTCTTAGGCTGTTGTACTTTTACACTTTCCTCCCCAGATTCCTTTCCGTTTGTCGCCTGCACGACGACGTTCATATGGAATTATGGAATAATTCATATCCATTTTATTCCACCAAAACCACTGTACCGAATAATCATCAATACATTCTTTCACCATATTCGCACAACCACTCTCACCCTTTCTTTGTTCTAGTTCTAATTAAGAAGTACCCTCAACAAAAACTAGGGTAGCTTGATACCGCCTCTCGTGGCCACTCACCCACCCCTGTCCCCTGGTTTCGGACGGGGCGTCATTGAATACACCGTATCGTCAATCGTCAATCGTCACTCGACACTCGACACTCGACACCTTTGTCTCTCGCGCCAGCATTTCGCACCTCTATATTTGTATTGGATATTCCGTGAACTGCATCCCACGATTTGTATCCTTCGTCCCGTCGCCGTTCGTCTGCCTCCCCATACGCCAATCAACGCACGCTATTGGCCGATCGAACGACCCGAGTGATAGGGTAGAGAGGCATCGCCCTATGGGCAGCCGAGGTATTCTTCCAACGGCGGGTATCGCAGATGAGGCTTTAGCACGCCGTCGTGATGGGCATGTTCAGTGATATCTCGCCTGGGGGCACCATTGCGGTACGTGTCACAGCTATGGAAATGCGTATCTGTCCAGTACCTAGGTACCTCCTACTAACATGATGCTACGCGATAGATTGGTATCCTAGTCGGCCTAGTATCCACGAGCGTCCAGTCCCTCGGCCTCACTCTACAACGAAAGTCGCATATGCTCGAAGACGAGAAGTACCTTGAAATACAAAGACCAGCATATCGAAGGCGGAGATGGCAGCTTGGCATGGGCATGTTCATCATATCCAACATATTCGGCAGTACCATTCAAATTTCTACCTTACCTCTACCCGTTCTGTCGACACTACAAGCCGCCGGACTAGTATTCAACTCTGTTTGCGCGACCTTAATATTAGGCGAACCATTTACACAATGGTCTTTCTATGGAACCGGGCTGGTTACTGCTGGGGCAGCACTAATAGCTATATTTGGCGCGATACCATCACCAGCACATAGTTTGAGGGAGTTGTTGGATCTCCTCGGAAGATGGCCCTTCATCCTCTGGATGTCGCTCCAGGCTGTCCTCGTTATCTCCTTGGCAGCGGTCATTGATCTGGTCAACCGGTTTAGTAGCCTGTCGCAGAACTCGAGGTTTCGCCTAGTCCGTGGCCTCGTATTTGGATGCATCAGCGGCATTCTATCGGCGCACTCGTTACTCTTCGCAAAGTCCGCTGTCGAACTGGTTATTAGGACGATCGCCGATGGTGACAACCAATTCGTCCATTGGGAGTCTTGGATGCTCGTCGTTGGACTTGTCGCTCTGGCATTGAGCCAGCTGTACTACTTACATTGTGGATTGAAATTGGTGTCCACGTCTGTTTTATACCCCCTTGTGTTTTGCATTTACAACATTATCGCTATCCTAGATGGCTTGATATACTTCAATCAGACGGATCTCATTACGCCCTTGCACGGCGGGCTTATTGCCCTGGGCACATTTATTCTGCTTTCGGGCGTCCTAGCACTATCATGGCGCCTCAGCGACGAGCAGCACCCGCCTGCTGTTGGGCAGTCAAGCCTGACGCCAGGATTAGGGCTCGTCGAGGATACTGAAGGGGAGGATTCATCGCCTACCGATACCGACTCGGTGGCTGATGTTGAAGAGGGAGTACCACCTACCTATAACACCTTTGCGCCAAATGGAGAGACCGCACCTTTTATGCCGGGTCGCAAGCCCTCGAGCCGCTGGCACGAGCGCACGGAGATATGGGACGAATTAGAAGATCAAGACACGCCACGACCGTCGTTTAGTAGGCTGAGGTCGAGTACCCTACCCGGTAGTGCGATTAGCGAAAACACACCGCTTATGGGAAACCGACGAATCATATCGGGAGAGTCCACAGCTTCGTTAAGCGCAGTCGAGTCTCCGCTTGGTGATTCGCCGCGGAAGATATTTAGAAGGCGGAGGAAGTCGACTGGCTTCCCAGGTTTCACGGCGCGCAAGCACGTACGGCGGAAGAGCTCGACCGGCACCGGTTCCGGCGGGGTCCAGGACGCGCTCGGTGGGATCTGGAAGCTGAAGTGGTGGCGGCAGAAGCGCGACAACGCGTCGGGGGATATAGCAGTGTCGAGCCCGCCCGGCAGCCGAAGCGGTAGGAGATTATCTTGGACGTTCAGCCCGTCGAGGCGGAATCTCCACGACGATGATGTCGAGGCGGAGGGTAGCGAAAGAAGGGATCCCGAACGGCCGAGGAGTCCTGGGGGCGATGATGCCGTTTAGAATTTGATCATAGGAGAACTTCTAAATGCACAGAAGCATACAAAGCAGAGGGTTTGCAAGCGAATGATACACATGGGCTGGATAGCCTGGTTCTCTTTGAGACTACACTGAAGTATGTCCTGCTCTTGCTGCGCCCTGGGTGATTGTGATTGTGATTATGATTATGATTATGATCATGATTATGATTATGATTTAGTTCATGATTATGATTATGATTTAGTTCATGTCGTCGGCGCCATAGATCGCGATCTTGAATATTGCTTGTTAACGCGCCAGCCTTTTGAGAGGACTTGAGTAAACCAAGAGGTACATAGACCAGGTAAGCATACAGATTACTAAACAAGGTGAGTGACATGTGGAATCATCAGGGACGACGCAATATGAGTCCATGAGATGGCTTCATGTTACATTGTGTGAGAAGAGGTCTTAAATAGGTCTACCTAAGGTAATGGTAGGCTAACCCACACGGTCGGCTCCATCTGACTCCTCAAACACAAGACGCTGATGTATGCTTATTTGGTCCTGTGCCGACAATCAGGTAGGATGATGATAACTATGGGGCTTTTATATCCAGCCTCGTTTTCTAATTACCCTTGGGAACTGCTTGCCTGACCTCGGGAGCTAGAGAGCACAACCGATCAATCGAGTAGTGGCATGCTTTCAGTTTGCAGTGTTGTATCACGAGTAGCAGGAATGGCCATCTTATGTGAAGCCATTTACAGTTCGTTTCTACTTCTTATACAAGCAAAGTTTCGAGCCCAATAAAGTGTCAATCAATCACGATGATTTCAGTAATGGCTAGATCGGGGTCACACATACCTTAGGTGTGTTGACACACATGGGGGAAAATGCATGTAAGTATTGATGTAGTCAGATCTTACTTCGCCTCGATACTATTGTTACATTGTGTTCCGTTTTAGTATAGACACAATTTTTCAGAGGCGGGATTTCAAGATACTTTAGGGTGTACAAGAAGATCCTGGCTTCTCGCTGACGACAGCTAGGCCGTCTGAACAAAGGATTGAATAAATCAATAGTTTGCGCTTACAATATATACCTCTTCGTGAGACATGTACGTAGGTAAGCAAGGCGGCTGACATTTGTTGAACCACGGGAAGGGAACAAGAGTAATATCTGAGTACCTACATTGAGTGATTTCCAAGTTCAAGGTTAAGACGCTCTATTAGTATGATTTGAACTAATACTTGACTTCGGTGCCGGTTATAAGTTTAGGGTGAATGAAACTACGCGTGAGAAAGCCATACGTTCAGGTCGGTCCTGTTATTGGAACATCGCTAATTGGAATAAGTAATCGTTCAACATCAAAAGTCCTGGGCTGCTAGCGCTTATATATATTGACAAGATGAACATTCGGCTTTCAAGTCGGCATCATGTAAATAACATACTATGTCCTAAGATTTTGCCAAAATAGGAAATATTGAAACTCCTCAATTCGCTGAGACTTGCCTGTGATATATTGCGGTCACCCACTTAGTGTAAGGCAACACAGACTGGGCTCATGAGGTAACATAAGCAGACAATCTATGAGCTGACTGGACCACTGGTCAGCTACGAATCGAGGCAAGCTTCTCTTGAAGATGAGGCTCACCGAGGAGATCTTACCGATATTTGCTTGGTATGGGGAACGACGGGGTGTGCTTAGTAGGGTCGTCGATACCGTTTCACTTTTGGGCTCATGTCAGCGATAGAGAGACGACAGAGGGCAAGAGGGTCCCAGGTTTAGCTCGTGAACGATGAAAACAAGTCGATTTCATAGGGCAAGGAAACGAAGATGAGATCGTACAAGGTCTGGCATATAAAGAGCGCCGAAGAGCCGTCTCGATACCCAGTCTTCAGCTCGCAACCAGTTCTTCACTCGTCTCTGCATCCGATATTATCAGACCATCATAGAAGCCTCTACCTTCCTTCACCGTCTCAATAATCCTTCCATACCACCACTTTCAAACCAATCGAAACCAAATACAACCATCAAAATGAAGTCCCTGACCAGTGCCATCCTCGCCCTCGCCCTCGGCGCCGGCAGCGCCATCGCCTACTCGGGCGACATGACGTACTACACGCCGGGCTTGGGCGCGTGCGGCAAGTACAACAGCGAGTCGGACCACATCGTGGCGCTGGCGCCGGCGCAGTACGGCAGCGACGCGAACCCGAACAAGGCGAAAGTCTGCGGCCGCAAGATCAACATCCACTACGCCGGCAAGACGGCGTCGGCCACCGTCGTCGACAAGTGCCCCGGCTGCGCCTCGGGGTCCATCGATGTCAGTCCTTCCGTCTTCAAGCAGCTGGCCAGCCTCGACAAGGGCCGCGTCAAGGTGACGTGGGGGTACGCCGGCAGCGCGGTGGTAAATACCGAGGACCTGGGCGACGGCCAGGTCAGGCTCGCGCTGGCGGATGAGGAGGAGGTCAACTTTGAGTATGAGAGCTACGAGAGTGCTGTGGATAATGAGTTGTAAGGATGGGGTCGTAGTTGATGGTTGGTGAAGTTATGGGGTAAGGGGGACGGAGGGGTGGAAGAAAGGGGGTAGGGAAAGGGGGCAAAAACAAAAACAAAAACAAAAATTCTGTTCTCTTAGGTACATTACCTATCTCACACATAAACTCCGAGTGGACATGCTTAGATTGTACACATATTGTCTGCCTCGGTATACATCTATACATATATTTTTTCGACACGTCTATGTTGGCCGACGAGGCCTAGGAGCACTCTACTATGGTAGACTCTAAGAATAGATGCTGGGACACATTCGTCATCTATAATGGGTATATAGGTTTTGTGAGAGATGAGATGATACCTTCTAAACCATAGCATGGAGGTTATATTTACCCTAATGGGCCATCCATGCTTCCCGATCGAAATGCTTATATGCCTTAACGCCGAACGATGCTCTGATGCCCAATTGCCATCGAGTCCAAGGTTCTAAATGCTATAGTGGATTATATCGCTTCTTCGCCTGGTCCGCTTTCTTCATGTTGAGCCGTCGCAACATCTCGCGATTTCGCGGGTCCAGGAGCCCCACGTTTCCTTCGTCATGAAACCAGTGATATTCCCTTTCAAGGCCTCGCTTCTCGTCACCCTGCATCTTGACGCGCTGCACCTTGCGCAATTTCGCTAGGCCGTATTTGCATACGAGGAGCGAGAAGATGACGGAGGCGCTCGTGACGGCGGCGAATCCCCAGTTCGTCTCCTCGACAAAGTTTTCCAAGTTCATGCCGTAGAGACCGGCGATGAAGGTGCCCATGGCTAGACCCAGGGTTCCGACGCTGAATTTGAGGTCAAGGAGCATGAGAGAGTTGCGGTTGGCGTCCAGAATCGCACGAATACTGTACACTAGTTAGACGTCTGCGTGTTAGGTGACAAGCTCAGGATCTTACATCTCCTCGGTGTTCCGGATACCAGACACTAGGTTCTGGGCTTCCTGAACGATCTCGTCGCAAATTTTATGGTACGACTCTAAGAGCATTTCCACTTCGGTGTGATCGTCAAGTTGGCGGTGAATATCATACGTCTTTTCGGTTAGGTACATGTCCGCTAGATCATCGTCGGCTTCGAGAAGCTCCTCGATGGCGTCACGAACGAGCTTTGCCTTCTGCTCGAATGTGCTCACTCGCTTGGATAGTACAAGGAGGATTCGTAGCTTGTGTCGGTCTATATCCTCCTCGAGTTCGCTTAATATACGGAGCACCGGGTCGCGAACGGCCTCGAAATCCGCTTCGAGCTCCTGAGTCACGGACTGTAGGACAGCTTCTAGAGCACAGAACTCGTAGGGTACCCCACCATTGCCGGGTGCTGTCTTCTGCTGAAGCTTGCCTTGCAGATCGTTCATGAACGCCGATTGGGGGTACGAGGCTTTGGAACCGTATACGTCAAAGAGTAGGACACAGTTGTATTTGATTAGCACCTTGAGGTGCAGAAGGTTCAGCAGGATCGCAGTCGGACGGACCAGGATATGCGGTAGATTGGAGGAGTCGATCTTGCGTAGGTCGCGGGGTAGGAGACCAAACTATCGTCAGGTTAGCTGTTGTCTCTTGGTGCTTCAAGCGAGATGGAGTAGACAAACCCTCGCGATCAGCTCGCTCTTCTTGAACTCGCCGTCCACCAGTATAACATTTCCATTTTCATCCACTTCGGTGCACCGTAGTCTCGGTTCCAGAGCAGCCTTTTGGCTAAGCTGCCGTTGATGGTTGAACATTGAATTATTATCGAGGCCCCTATCTACGTTCGGAAGATCATCTGGCTCTAAAGGTTTGGGGCCCCTCCTTGCCCCGAAACTCCAGAGTTTATCTCGCCAACTTTGCTGGCGTGCCGCGGGTGTTCGATTCGAGTTAAATCGCACGCTCGTGTTGGAAGCGAAATAGGCAAGGCTCTTTGGGCGGGCGTTTCTAGAAGATCGGGCCCCGTACCGATGTGGCTGTATGATGGAGTTTATGTCCAAGAAGCCGGCCTGTAATGGCGCATCCTGGGCAGACTGTAGCCCGGGGTTCTCTCGCAGGCCCTTCTGCAATTTCCTGGCAGGACGTGTTACCTTGCGCGCTACTTGCCCGAGGCTCGTGCTAAGGATAGAATCTGATATCGTGCCGGCGCCATGATTGGGGCTGAAGAAACTTAGGTTTTCTGACTGTAGCCGTAAAAACCTGAGGAGCCGGATAGAGGGTACCAGCGGAAGCGACGCCATGGCGAATCGCTTTCGGCTACTGGGGGATGCTGAGCGAACAGAGGTGGATGGCTAGCAAAGACGGCTCCACGACATCGCCATTTCCACGCTTCATTAAGTATCCTGCGGAGGGCACGTTTGACATCAAGTTTTCGTGCAATTTCTCAAGGGTATCACTAGCTCAAACTTCTGGCGTAGCTCCCCCATTGTCAGCTGGCAACTGGACAATGACCGGGATTTACATCATTGGATCATCCAGACCCCACTTAAGTATCGGCCCGTCAGCCCGTCAGCCCGTCAGCCCGCCAGCCCGCCAGCCCGCCCGATTCCTAATAAGTTATCAGTTAGGTGTAAGCTGGATAAGCATTTATCTAGAAAAGAACTTCACCTTCCACCTCTTTATGTACCTAAGTACTATAGGGTTCCTACTACATCTGAGGTATCAATACATGCATGCACCTATGGTCGTCGATGCTATCACTTCCAAGTTATGAGAGGTGATGGAGCTATTTCCACTGCACAAGGCACCTACCTAGACTACCTGGAATCAGTACGATGAGCGCACCTGGATGCCTACCGGGAAGGGGATACCTGTGTGGCCATACGCACGGCGTCAAGCTGCTCATTCCACACTAAAGTTTCCTAAAACTTTTCATCTTCAACTTTACCTCGATTTCACTCTAGGTTCCCAGAGGCCCTTCAATAACGCCTCTTTTCCACCCCAACCCCAACCCCAACTTCCCAACTTCCTGACTTCCCAACTTCCTGACTTCCCAACTTCCCAACTACGCAACTACCTTTGCATATCATTTCAATGGATTTAACACCCATCAAGACCCGCGGCAAACGTCGCCGCCTCGACGAGTCTCCCGCGGCTTCTTCCATCAAGCGGGTCAAAACCAAGCCCAAGTCTAAACGCGATGCGAAACCAACCCTTGAAGCAAAGGTCTCGATTCTCGAGAAGAAGCTCCCACTCGAAGTCATGGAGCAGATCTTCTGGCTCAGCTCCAATTGCAATCTACCTCGTGCCAGTCCTCTCATCGGCCGCCTTCTTTCAGGACGCTCTACATTGCAAATGATTTTCATCAGAGCTTTTGAGCCTACCTGGGACGCCGAGTGGGATGTTCATGGAATGGGAACAGGCCGCGGCATCGTTGGAGATCCCAGTTTCCAGGTGCGTGCAGTGCTTCTTCATTTCTCATGCGGGACTTACTAATTTTCGCCAGTCTGAAGTTTTGGAATGCTCCTGGGCCACCATAGATCTCATCCTCGAGTGTTGGGTTATCTTTGTTCGGCGTCGAGCTCAGAAATACGAAGCGCAGAAGAAGACAGGTGAGGAGAGCCTGCATTTCTTCCACTGGGTATCAAGTCTCGACAGAAATTTCACAAAGAGCGAAAGAGTCAACTGTCTTCTAAACCCCCAAAAGATGACGCAGCTATTCCATGGTGACTATGCTGCCTTTCGCCGAGCCGAGCATCAGGAAACCCCCGAACCCAGCGGCCACCCCTTTCTTATAGAGCCGTTGATGACGAGCTATATCCATGTGCACCGGTATACCCGAATTCCCGACTCGCTGTTTGCACCACCCTGGAATGAAGACTCGCTCCAGAAACTTTTCTGGCTGCTTCGAAGTGGAGCTCAATTGGCTGACGACCAAACCTGGGAACTCACTCTCCAGGCGTTTCATCATGCCGTACCGCTGGAATTGCCCGACAATGGCCAAGTGAATCTGACCATTGTTCGGATGCTCGCTCTCCTCGAAGTATTCGAAGAGTGGCCTAAACACATCCTATCCCAGGAACGTAGCCGAATCGATCATTCGTCTATGCCGATAGAGGGGGGATGGAAGAAGTATATCCTGTTGAAGCTTGAGGGGCGCGACGCTTCAAACCCGTCACCCTATCCCCGTAGATAGCTACAGCGATACACTTATACGTGAAAGTACCTATTCGGCTTTACCGTCCCGGAATCGAGCATTCATCATGCTTCGTCTACTCCGTATCAATCACTTACATTTCAGGCAAGTTACTTATACTGGCAGATTGGTTCCCAAGCGCCCTAAGGTTAGGTGCTAACCCATTTTGCAGATGCATTTGCAATTTCTATTTGTGGCTAGAGGTCCTACATACTCAGGGAGTTCCAGATTGTCACGATGGGTCTTTATGCTTCTATACCTGTCTAGGAGACAAGTATACCTGTCTAGGAGACAAGCTCGCTGTAAACCACAATTGATAGCGTTAGAAACTCGCGCTGTTGTGATCTGAGATATATATATATATATATATATGTTCGACGTCATGCTTCTTATAATCTATCTTATGCTCCTTGCTATGGAAGGACAATTATCTTTCTAGGGGTTGAAATCGCCTAGGTTTTATAATTGTGTGAATGGGATAGTGGCAAGCAGCTAGCTGTCGGAAAAGCAAGGGTCATCCCCTGCGATACCAAAATCCGTGCCAAGCCCATCACAGGTAGGTATTATGGGATACATTAGGTAGGATAGGGATCGATAATGTTTCTTAGGACCTAAAAAAATTATGCCTTACAACAGCCCGCTCCGGAAGTCCATTCAATGGATGAACTCTAGAGTGGAATAGACAGCGCTAAATTAGAAGATTGTTGCCCCTTAAAGGAGGTACCCCTTACACCGTCAGCCTGTTCGGCAAGGGGCCATCAGCTGTGACGACGCTGCGTCATATCACCTTCCAAGGTTGGATTGTGGAGTGACTCTTTTGAATTCGTTAGGGTGACATTTTATCGCCTTCGCTGGAAGCTTGGGATTATATATGAGACTCTGATCCGAATGATACATGAAGGACAAGGCGGCTGGTGGACTAACAAGGGCGCAGATCCGTGGCAACGCATCGACATTCTTCTCGAGATTGAGAAGTGTCATTTAGTAGATAGGAACTAGTGACAGGTCTAATAAACGCTGTAAACGAACGCAAGTTTTGACTATAGTCTCCTCAGCGGTTTCAGTGTAGGCGGCATCACGATTTATGTCGGAAGCAAAGATTATTTTTCTGAAAGTACCTAACTATCTACTTTAGATGACGAGGGCCATCATCTCGTAAATTCGATGTTGTTGGAATCAAAGGTAGAGAGAGTGTTGTCTAGCGATTCTCATAGAGGAGCAATTCTGAGAATAGAAGTTTGTCGAGTCCATCGGCCGTGAAAATAGATTTCGTGGCGATCGAAAGGCACTTGCTGATTTCTTGTCGAATCTGAATAGATCACTCCGAAGCAGAGGAATGGGAGGAATGAAGAAAAGAATGGCTGTCAAATGATTAATAGGTAGGTAGTTACCAGGTATGCTGCGGAAATACCACGAACTATTGTGTTTCTTGTAATGAATAAGGCATTACAAGCTCCTCCCGGTGTTCATTGCATATAAAGAAGAACTGAGGTTTTCGATGTAGTCATAGAGGAAGCCATGATGCTATATAGTTATTTCATATCTTGGAGATATTACTGATGATAATAATGCGCCAAAACTATGGACATTTGTGATATCCTAGTAGGCACCCACCGTTAACAATCAAGTTCATCTCTTGCTGTCGCTAACTTGGACTTCTGTGAACCATTGTAATCGCGATGACGCAAGCAATTAGTCTACCTGTGGTATAATAACGGGAGATGCAGTATCGTCTGTAAGCCTTGCCAAGCTTCTCGCACACGAGCCTGATACTTTGCAGTCACTTGAACATCTGTATGAGAAGCTAATCTAACAGCTGAATTAGGAGCTATCGGATAAGCGATACCAAATAACCGGAGGGGGAATGCGTCTAGTAAGCAGTAGAGGAGCAACCAATAGATACAACCCCAAGAGTTGGTTTCATCGATCCCGGCGCCAGGACGGCCATTCAGCTAAGCCAGAAAAGGTCTTTAAGGTACCTATGGAGACTCCTAGGGATTTTTGCTTTATTGGCGTTTATGTTAACCTTGATCGCGGTTTTATTCTGGTATGATAATACTTATGGTCTCTATCAGACCGCTTTCGTTTATGCCATTAACCATTAATATTTCTGTTGATGGCATAGACTTGGGACCTGTAAGTCCTGCATCCGTCATCACAACCTTGATTGCAGTGTACTACGTTGCGGAGAGTCCAACCCTTTCTGGCCCTTAGCAAAGAACCAGTCATAGGGTCGAAATGTATATCAGTATCGTATCACTCGTCGTATTTGCTTTGGGCTGCAGCGTCACTTGGTACTAGTCTTCATCTGCACTGGAGCCTTCTTCGCCGAGATACATAAGTATCAGCCCGTTAAGCACACATAAAGGTTTGTCACTGGCGAAAATAGTCAAAATTTCTATGTCTTCGTCATGGAATCGCGAACCAGGAACTGTACCTTCGACGATCCAAATACCACGACAGGTTCAACTCCAGAACATGTCGCTCTTATCAACAGGCCAACTGCCATCAAGCCCATCGAGTAGGAGCTATAAAGTGGACGCTATCTCGTTACTATTCACCAATATGAGGGCCTCTTGGATATGAGGCGAGGCCATACAATTGTCTTACAACGGTTCTTGGCCATCATGGAGTTCTGGAGACTGGAGCTCCGTTCCGAGCGATCTATCGTTGATCCTCCAGAATAGACTCCAGAATATTAAGAACGGGACCGTACCAATGGAATTAATGATGGTTGTCACATCAGAGACCTCGGCAATCCGCGGCCGGCTTAAATGTTCTCAGTACGACTTGTCCAACACGTCCATGTGGCTCACCGACTGGGACTTGAAGGACAAGTAACGCTCCGATAACGTGGAAGTAGTCATCCACGGCATCATGAGTTATGTAAGGTAGGTTACACATGATGATTAAGCCAAAACCACTTACGTAGCAAGAAAAACAATGAAGCGGAATATGAATTTAGAAAGGATGATGGGTGATATACTCGTCGCTGTATCATATATAAATTCCGCCCCGTAGAACTCACTACGCGTTAGTCAAATCACCGTCGGTGACATCTCATCATTTAGCAGTTCGCGGAGATCATAAAAGTACCGCTCATCCAAGTCTGCGCTGATTGACATGGTAGGAAACATGCTCGGCAGCAGCTCGAAGAACGTCTTCGCCTGTTGTTGGCGAGGTATGGTGTTGCGTTCATAAGATGAACAGTTTCGAGTGCGTAGCCGGCGACTCCAGCTGCCTCCGTGTCCAGAGAACCATCTTGGCGAAGACCCGTGTTAGTGTCCAGTAGTTGGACTTTATAGAATACTCCTCGCAATACGCTGATTAGTTCATAGTGATGCGCCATGTCCTCCATGATCTGAGCCACTCATCCACAGTAGCGTTTATGCAGGGATTTGAGAAAAAAAAGACACAAGAGGTCGTCACGGATGAGATTTTTTTCATTGAGAGAACCAGCGGTGGGTATTGAAAAGGGGTTGGAGAACTGTGGCTGGGGCCTCCTTTACTTATGTAAGCAGCGGCACAAGCCACCCCCGTGGCTGGATTCCGCCAGTATCATGTATCATGGGAGTAGAAGTCGTTTAGTTCGTGGTCTTGCTCAGAAGAAAATGTTCAGAAAGTCATACAAGGCAGAGAGCGTAGAGTACTGTCAGGAGACACAAATTTATAAGTCCCACTAGAGATTAGATATCATATCATATCTCCCAATTCGGCGTTGGCGAGATAGAGTCAGTACCTTAGGTAGGTAGGTAGTTTTGCTATGTGTATAACTTGATATCTGCGGCAGGCCGTCATGATATCTAAGTCACGCATTGATTTTGCTTCGTCTTTGTGGGGCCTCCCAGCTTGCCGCAAAATCGGATGATAGATAGAAAACCCAAGCGCCGTCAAATACACGACTTTAAGCACATGTGAGTTATGGGTGAAATTAAACCACTCTCCGCAAGTCACGTATGAACTCTCTGTCATATAGGATAAACTAGCACGCGTTGTCTCCGGCTCCACAGTCCGTTGCAGAGGCCAGATACCCTGTGAATATATATTTTCAGACCGGACATGTCCGTAGGGTTAATCCTAGGCCTTGGGATGTTTAGACATGCAGGATCTTCATCATGTCATCCAGGGTGTCTACTACACCGGCGGCCTCTGCATCCACATCTCGTGCAAATACAATCTCTACGGCGACTTTCACGCCCGCCTTGCAGCCGCCACCCGGTGTAATTTCAAACCCCGACCATCCGGACTCCCTCATTCTCTTGGCCAATATCACCATGGGTCTATGCGTCGCTCTTATAACGGTGTTCTTCGTTCTGCGCTCGTACAGTCGTATCTTTATTAAACGCACTTGGACCTTTGAAGATGTTCTCGCTGGAATCTCTTTCGCAGGTACCGTGGCTTGCAGCGGCCTCCTGTGGAACACCATGGCACACTATGGAGGATTACACTCTTGGGACATCACCCCGGAACAGGCTCGCCAAGCATCATACTGGTTTTATGTTGCGTCTATCGAGTACGGATTTATCATTGGGATAACGAAACTTGCGGTCCTCTGGCTTTACCGCCGTGTCTTCGCGCCCATACGGAAGAGCATCCTCGACGTTGCTATCGTCACCCTGATAATTCTAATCATTCTATTCTACAGTGTCACTACTTTCGTTAAGATTTTCCAATGCTCTCCCCTCGAGAAGATTTGGAATAGCACACTCCCTGGGAAATGTTTACAAGTCAACTGGATCCTGAACATCAATGGCATGTTCAACACAGTAACCGACTACATAATTTTATTGCTTCCTATCCAGGCGGTGCGCAACCTCCAGATGGAAAGATCTAAGAAGGTTCTTGTGGTTTTGGCGTTTACGTTCGGCTTATGGTATGTCTTTGCTGTAGCTTCTCATACCGAACTCCTCAAACCGAATAAAACAGCAGTCTACACCACATGTATAACATGCTAACAGCACATAGCGCACCTATATTTGCTACGATTGGTTTGGTAGTCCGACTTAAAGGCAGCGGCAACCCCGACACGTCCTGGAACCAACCCAAGATCATGCTCTGCGGAGTGGCAGAACTTGCCTCGAGTACCTTATGCGTCTGCCTGCCTGAGACCGGGTCCATTTTCTGTAAACGAGCCCGCAAGGAAAATACACCGCATCGTCCTACTAGTGCTGAATACAGGAACTGGCGAGAGTCTGATCGTTGGACTAAGCAACATAGGGATCCATACAACAATATCGTGGCGACAGACGAAGGGGACTTGAGCTGGCTACATGACCGGGGCAATGATGTACGCGTTACGTCTTCAAGGCTGGTTAGGAGAAGTGAGGAGCTGGACGAAGGTGTCATAGTACAACAGAGAGAAGTCAAAGTCGAACGGCAGACTGTCTCAGCCGCTTAGTATTCATCTCTGGGGCCTCAGGATCAAGCTTAGCTTCATGCCCTCTTGCAATATGGCGTTCTCCATTGCTTTCGACATAATAATTTCCGCCTCGTGGATCAGAGCACCTATGGGATTCCCCATGATATCAAGTTGTCAGATGCCGGTGGCCAGCCCTCAAACTTATATCTTTGCCTATGGAGCAATATTTTAGTCCTTATTCTTCAGAGAACAGATGTCTTCGTTTTACAATTCCTATGCAGAGGTAATAGACTGCTTACATAATACTGATATTTACCCCTGAACGCTAGATTGCTGGCTACAATATTGAAAGATGAGGTAGTAACTCACAAGCTCAATGGAACGCCCATCTGTAAATTATGTTAGTATTTCGAAATGCAAATATAGACATCAGAACATGTTTGGCATGGACTCTTACAGTACTGCGGGACCTTTTGTAGTCCCATCGCGTTGCCTCTGTAGGCTGGTCGTTATGGGCTGAATGGTGAAGTGTAGATCAACAACCGCCACAAGATCCCTGGTTACATCTTTCCATACGCCGTAGATGCCCTCATAAAGGAAGTAAGAAGCTTTAGTAGTTGTCGCGTAACAAGCACGTCTGGATAAGCTTAGCGCAACGTTCAACAACAAGGAAGTCGAGCACCTTGCTTTTGGGAGTACCGATAGATGAAACTGGTCAAGTGTCTTGACAAGCGCCAAGAAGGTGCCCTTGGTGATAGGCAGTATGGCGTTTACCAAGCTCGTCATCTTTAAGATTGGATCAAACAAGGATTTGAGGCGCCTCAACTCAAAGTTCTTGACAGTGTCTGCTCCGATGCGGTGAAGGCTGAGAAATGGCCCGAGTCTCCCTGCGATGCATTGGATACTGTGCAGATATCCAAGAGGAGAATGGGAAGCGCACCACCAAGGAGGAAGCCAGCAAGGCAAACACCTGCATCCCTTCCGTGAAGATGCCGTCGCCATCAATGGACTTGTGGTCTAAGTTACATAGATTGATTACTAGACTAGTTTCATCGGCGCCGCTGAACCCCGGATTGGGATTATGCCCAATAGCTCGGATGGCGAACTGCGATTCAGGTTGGCTGATAATTCTAAGGGCTTCAGCAGCCTCCTCGGCAGTGTTAGGACGGACACAAGCAGCGGACGGGGCCCAGCGTATCTGAGATCTTTCTGACACGATTGCCATTTATTCTGTTAGTCGTTATCGTCCCCGTGAAATGCAACGTACTCATCATGGGCAAGATACCTCCGCCTTGTGCTTCGAAGCATTATTTGTGGTAGCGACACACCCAGGAAAAGCTTTTCTCGAAAGCGCACTTGCGGTCATGGCCCGCTGGGTGGCGCCAGAATTGGTGTTCAAGGTGATTTGAGCTAGCTAGTGTTCGAGTATCCAAGATCGATAGGTGCAGCAATTTGAGGAATCGGTTTTATGATCGTTAAGGAGCAGGTATAGGTATATGCAAGCGTAGTTGGTGTGGCCATATGCCCCTTCTAATGTGCAGCCCCTTACGTACCTCCTACTTCAACACATAGTGCTTCACTGATGTCGCTGGCTCAGTGTTAGCTGGTGAGCCTTATTTGCCTATCCCGAAGCTAAGGCTGTCCTGAATCACCGTAAAGACATAGATGCTTGGCCCAACAGGAGGTTTTGGCCGCTTTCATCTGATAGTGGCTTGTATACGTTCGGTTCATGCGGCCCAGATCGTTTCGGGCCCTGAATGAGAATATTGAGACTGGGATAGCGAGGAATGGTAATTGGATTTATTGTGGTACGTGGTGCTTGTTCTAATACCGTTCCATGTCCATCAGGCTACTTACTATTGGCACGTCATCTAGAGCATTTCAGTATGGTATGTGGACTCGTTTCCAAGGATCGGCGATTGGAGTTGACTGTCGAAGATGGATCGGAATCGCAATGCGAGTTTCTGGGGAAGCTTGGGGGAAGCTTGTGCCCGATGAACCCCTTTCCCATGCTAATGCGGCTGCGGGTTGGGAGGGCGTAGAAGCGATCATCATCAAGAAACGTCTCACTGCGGCCGCACAAAACTTGGCAATCTTGGGTGCGACCGGAACAGGGATAGATGCTATTGTTTGGAAGTACCTTGTTCGACCTGGAGTCTGACTTAGGTATGTATTCAATAACCAAGGGATGCCTACGGTTGAAGAGAGTTGATAGGCTGAGTATCATAGCGAACATTTCGAAAGCCTCCCCTTTTCTTGGGGGGTGAGAGGGGCTGAAATGCAATATTCTCTAACGGGGGCATGACAGTCATGTATCGGCTCGTGCAATCGCAGTGGAAAAATACCTCGATGTGATGGATCCACCTGTTGATGTCAGAGAGAAGCTTCTGCCAATCAAAATCAACATCGGACGGGACAGAGGCGGGGCCTATCTGGTCAGACAGGACTTCAAAGTTCATTCAACACTGTTAACTCATCGACGACCAATTGGTGATTCCTTCAGCGAGTCCAAGGTACGAACAACTACTCAAGATCCTACAATGCGTGCTCGAGGAGATACGTGTTGATGGTGATACCTCCTACATTAAGATGCAGCCGCCGCGCACTCTAATCCGTCGCCTCCTCGTCCTCCGCCTCTCCAAATCCCCGACTACTGCCCGACAATTCACAAGACATACCAATCTCGCATCCCGAGGGCGGCCGCAGATCCCATACCTATCCGTTCCCCTTGCCAGAAACCAGCAGTTCCGATACCTTACCACCGAGCGGAAGAGATGGCTAGCCTATGAGGTGTACCTTGGGCTCAAGTACACCATATATGTCTGGGCTATCGTTGGATTCTCCGTTGTAGCCTACTACAGCATACAGCAGGAATGGCTAGAGAGGAAATACCCCACGCCGCACGAGTGGAAGTTCCTGACGCGGCTGCGGTTCAGACTAGCGAAATGGGCACCCGACCGGACAGACCTGCCGCAGACCGACTGGGTTCTCATCGGGAACTACGCTAAAAACGTCGTTGAGAGATTAGAAGATCCAAAGGTTGACGGCGCCGGGCTGCGCGAAAGCGGAGGACTTGGGTACGACGTGACGGCGAAAAGCGAGCCGTGGAGGAGGGGCTACTACGAGGCTTTAATGCTATGCGCAAAGGCGGCGGAGAACCTTGACGACCAAGTCGTAGACAAGACGCGACGCCTGGTATTCCCAGCCAACCAGGTCGTCGGCCCATCAAACCTCAACCCGAAGCCCATCGCCCACGGCTCTCCGAGCGCACCCCTCGAGAAGGACTGCGAGCGCGCGTTCGAGGCACCCGACAGTTTTTATATGAAGATAGGAGACACGAAAGGCTTCACCACGAAACAGTACCTAGACGCCGAGCTGGAGGACGCATCGTGGCAGGACTTCAAGGGGTTGCACGAACGCGCTGAGCAGAGGTATCAACATGCAGTGGAATTAGCGGCAGTAAGCTCGTCGTCGGAGCCTCCCCCATACAACCAGTCCTTCGTACTTCTCGACACCACACGCCAGCCCGCCGCGAACTTACTCGCGACCTTGACGGCTCTAGCTACGCACAGAGCCCGCAACGGCGACGTCGCTGCCGCCCTGCCCATCCTCCTCTCCGTCCTTCGCGCCCGCCGATCCCTCCCGCGGCCGCAACCGCAACCTACACTACCTTTATATGACGAGCCGGAAGCGCCGCACGCCTCGCCCTGGACCCTGCGGAACGTAACAGGCATAGCAAAGCGCCTGATCTCGCCCCCTGCGTATCCACCGCCGCCTCCCGACGGCACTATACCCCCCGTGCGCGACGCGCGCGAGCTATGCGAGGAAGCGGCGTTGAACTTATACATCGGGGAGATAATCTACTCGTCCGCCTCTTCCTCTCGGAGTGGCAGCACCCGCGAAGACGGGCTGGCCTGGACGCGCGAGGCCGTCGATCTAGCCGAGGAGCAGCTACATAAGCTGAACACAAGCGACGACGCTACCGAGGTCGCCAAGAAGACGTGTCGGGAGTGTCTGAGCAGCGGCCTTGATAACTGGCAGCGTATGGTGGCGCGGCTTGCGCGAGAGGAGGCCGAGAAGCAGGACAGCAGCAAATCTACCGGTAACAGTAGCAGCTGGCTGGCTGGTCTTTGGGGTGACGGGAAGCCCGAGAATACCAGGGGCAGGTGGGTGGCCGAGGAAAATGTCGTGAAAGACCGGAAGAGGAGGGCACAGGAGGTTCTAGATGAATCTGAGGCTCCCAAGGCTGGGTTGGGATCTTTGTTCTGGGCATAAAATGCATTGGACTCGGGGCTTGTGGAAAATACCTGACTTGATTGTTTATTACGGCGCAAAGCAAGGGTCAAAAGTTGTATGTGTTCCATGTCTCCTATCTGATCGACCTTTGTGGGACCGGATACCTTTTTCGAATGAGAAGGCTTGGCTGCTGAGGATATTATGGAAGAGCCAGCCATACTTCAAAATAATGATAGTCGGGACATAACAGCTGACAAGGCGCATTTGTGTTATATTCTAGCAGTATAAGGGTGTTTCGTCAGTATCGAATCTCGAGTACTATTGTCATTCGGCTATCAATTTGCTATGCCTCTGCGACTAGTCTCCTAGATCTCAGCGGCCCAGCGTTTTACCTTGCTGAACAATCCTATAATAGAGGACCGTCGAAATCAACCAGTCCACCTTATTTCTTGTCCTCGTCACTCTTCACGTCGCCCTCTTTAGCTTTCCCAGATACGCCGTCGCCACCCTTCTCTCCGTTCTCCCCTCCATCCTTCCTAGCCTGGTTCTCGGCAGGACGCGTTACAAGAACAAGACGAGGCTTCTCGCTATCCTTGCCATCGGTCTCCACAGGCTCGTTCTTGATCTCGTACTCCTCATCACCACCCCCCTCTTTTTCCTCCTTCACCCCACCCTCCGCCGCATCGCCCTGCCAATTGCTCCAGTCGGGATCGGCGTTGATGAGGGGGTCGGCATACACGATGTCGAACTCGGGGTTTTTATAATCCTCGCCCGCGGGCGTCATAGCCACCTCCTGCAGCCAGTCGAGGACGACGTCGGCGCCGGCGACGAGCGCGAGCTCCGTGAAGTGCGTCGAGCCGCTGCTGATAACCGGGCAGCCCATGCTCGTGAAGGTAGACGTCTTGGGGTTGCCGTTGGGGCCCGAGAGAGGAAAGCCGGCGGGCTCGAGGCTGGTTGCGTAGGCGCGAGCTTTCTAGAATGACCACTTGTGTTAGTCGTAGCAGAAATTAAGAGAATGGGTAAGAGAATGGGGGAAAGGGGTGACGTGGCTATGCGGATTATGAAGCTAGAGGCATAGGGAAAGAAGAGGATAGGAAGTAGCAGAAATTGTACGAAGTGGATATATGTACGTTTCTCAAGAACTCGCCAGCAAACTCCTCGTTGCACAACTCCCACACGGGGTGCAGGCCACCCACGAGGGCGAGGCAGTTGACGCGATGCTTCCAGACATCCCACACGACCGGGAGGCCCAAGTACTGCTCGACGTAGTCGGCGCCGTCGCCGACGCCGACGACATCAACGCCGGCATCCTCGCTGACAAGGCCCGGGATCACCTCGCTAAAGACGTAGTGGATGTGCTTCTTAGGGTCCTCGTTGCCCGCGACCAGGTTCTTCTTGGTGATCAGATTGCCGTTGTGCACGGCGGTCTTGCCGGGCACGGCGTCGAAGGCCATGGTGCTGAGCGCGCGCCCGCCCTCGGGCCACCAGACCAGCTCGCCCATGTTGGCCAGGATGATGCCCGGGGAGGTTGGGTCGGTGCTAGAGGTGCGCTGCTTCTGCAGCGCCGCGACGACGGACACGAGGGAGCCCTTGTTGACGCCGCCAGCGCCGCCGGCAACGCGGTGCGCAAGGATGCCCAGGTCCTGCATTGTCTCCCCGAAGATCACGACGACGCGCTTCTTGCGGGCGAGGTCGCCGCTGACGAAGATAGGGATATGCGGCTGCGACGGGTCCGTGGTGCCAAGGGGTAGGAGCTCCTTCTTCATGCCAAGCTTCTCCAGGCGGCGATGGACCTCGTCTTTAATAGACTCTAGAGGCCGTTCGCGTTCGCGTGTTAGCTTCTTACATAGGCTGGCAAGCCTAGAGAGCTGTTTCTAGGTCTTGCAGAGCGAACCAGACGAGAATGCACTTACGGTTCATAGCGAAGCGCTGGCGGTCATTCCATCGCGAGTTACGGGTCAGGAAGAACTTGAAGTAGTTGTTTGGATTCTCGATGGATCGGACTTCGTCGTCCTCGTTAATAAAGTAACTGGTGCACGGCCTTGTTAATCGCAATTCTTTGAACCTGGGAGCTGAAGGTTATGAAGATTACATACCCTAGCTTCTCTAGGTCAATGGGGAACTCAGGGTCTGCAGGCAGAGCTGACCACAATCGTCTAAACATCTTGAGATGTTGGCGAGGTGCACGAAGTGGGAGGTAGTATCTACGTTGTCTGGATTGAAGGCAATTTAATTCCTGTACAACCCTTGAAAGCCGTTGTGAGGGTGGGCAAGATGGAAATACCTAAAAGGTTGAACAGGCAAGGCCGATGAGAGATTGTACCTATTAAATTCCCAGGGCGATAAGTCGTGGTGACGGGGTGACCACGGCGACCGTTTGCATGTACATAACTTGAGGGAAGCTGCAGACCGGGCCAACGCACGTATGAATGCCGTGAGCTCAAACACACATAAGCACTTATGACGAAGTACACTGTTGAACATGCACCTAGAGAAACAAAGGTACTGGATATACTATTTTGTGTATCGTTATAAAAATCAAGAGTAGAGGTTACCCATCCCAGAATAGTCTTCAACTCAAATGCCACCAGCCTATTATATATAAATGTACCTAACCTAAAATATAGAGGGGGGCACGTTACCGTGATGAACTGGCCCAGGGAATCAGGTCATTGCTATATAAGAGAGCTGCAATGCCAATAGACGTCGCAGTTAAAGGAGTAGCCAATTCGTGAAGGTTTCGTTATTATGTGACACAACACATGTAATATGCGACAGACATCAATTGTGAGGCGTCGTGGCGCAATTATCTCGGTATCTTACATCGACATACTCGTGCCCTTCTCACCAACTGGCCTTCTGCACCCCCGGAATATTACCTGCCAGGGCTTGCATCCGGAAGTTATACTGCCGGAACCGTTAGCGACGAGCCCACGGCTAGCCAATGTATAGTAGAGATCTATCCTTACCCTCGAGAGCTTGAAGTCGCGTAATATACCTCTTCCCTTGCCGCCTAGCAAACATCGCCCCCGAATTTGTGTCGGCCGTGTGTAGCAATGCATCTGTGTCAATTGCAGCTGAGCCTCGGCGCGGGTTCGTGGTGGGAGAGTGGTGTTTCGGATGATGTGTCGCAGAGCTTGTCTGCGCACGCAATGTTAGACATCAGGACATATCAGAACAAATTGGTCTGCTCCCTTGCTCACCTCTCAGGCTCGAACTGAGCATAGGCCTTCCGCTTGGAGTGGTCGCGGATGGTCTTGATATTGACGAAGCACCCGATATCGAGCTTCTTTGCCCGGAACATTGACATCTTGGCAGTTTGATAGGATGTTGTCGTCAAGCAAACCGAGGCAGATTATGCGATGATGGAGATTTCGGGGTCGTTTTGCGATTGGAATATGATTGTCAGTTGGTAACAGTCAGATACAATGATACACAGCTGTTGCTATCGCTTTCCGCAGTTTACCCGTCCGGCCAGGTTCAAACGGCCATTGCGCATTAGGATTAGCGGGTGAAAAGCTCCGTGAGTCCATTATTTTCAGGGGTACCACTAAAGATACATGCACGTCAGACCATAGGTTCATGTACCTAGTAGGACGAAATATGTACACATAGGTCATCTATGACGTCGCTTCGACCTTCTGCAAACAGCTCGGTGGGAAGCAAATCTGTGTGAAGAAAATTTCAGAAGAATGACTACGTAGTTTAATATCGATAACGAATTTTGATACCCAATGACGTATGTGATACCAGTCAGCTCTGAACAGGCTCTTTATAAAGGCTCCCTCCTAGCTAAGCTCGGCTTTCTTCCTTCCACAATCCATTTTACACCCACAAAGCTTCTACAAGCCTCGATATCCTTTCCAATTTCGCACACTACACCACAAATCATAATAATCATGTCTGGTCACTCCAACGTCGGTCAGAGCTCCGTCTACGAAGCTGGTGACCAAAGAAACGTGAAGAACTCCGAGGTTCCTGGTCGCCCTCGCTACGAAGAAGGTGTTGAGCACTCCCATCTCCCCAATGATTCCAGTGAGTACTCATGTACCACCAACTGCACTATGAAGTTTCTGGGTAGCCTGACCATCGTACAGAGGATGAGCGCTCGATCGCAAACCGCCTAGCCAACGAAGAGGTACTACCTATTACCGTCCCCTACAACCTACATGCCTGATACTAACGATTCTCAGCGCAAGTTGAAGCGCAACGAGGAAGATGACCCAGAGACCAAGGCCTCCAAACAGGATCCTACTTTGCCCGTGAGTAGCACCAAGTTCCCTTCCGAGTGATATTCATCAGCTAATATCTGCAACAGGCCAAGCTGCACGGCAATGAGCCGTCAAAAGGTGCCAAGATCGATGCTGACATCCAGGCGGAAGAGGAGGAATACCTGAAGCAGAAGGGCAAGAAATAAATGCCCAGTACACGTCTCGAGTCCTCATGGATTAGGAAATGCTCATTGCGAAGTGCTCGCATTTAGCTACGACATGAATGAATAAAGAAGAATATCAAAACACCGAACAATGTCACAAATCGTCTTCATGTGAAACCAAGCAAGAGTGCTCTACCAATTCAGTTATACCCAATTTGCCCATTAGCAACTATCCAAACGCGTCAGATTTTACAACTTCGCTCCATTAGCCCTCCTCTGCTCCATTTCCTTGTCCTTTAAGAGTCTCCTAAGGATCTTCCCGCTTGGGCTCTTTGGTATTATCTCAATAAATTCGACGCCACCCTTCAACCACTTATATCTCGCCTTGTGTGCCTCTACCCACGCGTGGATCTCCTTCGATATTTCATCGTCGTGCTTAGACGCTGCTGAGGCGGACTTGACGACGAAGGCTTTTGGCACTTCTCCGGCCCCTGCATCCGGTACGGGAATAACAGTACAATCGTGGACGGAAGGATGGCTTAGCAAGTGAGCTTCAAGTTCAGCTGGTGCGACTTGGTGTCCCTGAGACTAGTAAGCATATAATAGTTAAACGTCCCGAATACGCAGTTAATCCCTCACCTTGACCTTGATCAGCTCCTTCAGTCTGTCCACAACCGCAATATGTTCGTGACCAGAAGGTGCTTTCTGGACGACTGCCACATCCCCCGTTCGCATCCACCGGCCGTCGTGATCCCACACAAAAGCTTCGGAAGTAGTTTTTTCGTTGTTCAAGTAGCCGAGGGTTACAGAAGGAGACTGGACCCAGAGTTCGCCGCGCTTCTCGTACTCCGTAATCTCACTCCCGTCCTCCCCTATTAGCTTGGCCCGGGTCGCGGGTACGAGCGACCCTGAAGTACCAATCATCACATCGTTCTCACCGGTGCTGACGACAACCGTGCTTGTCTCCGTCATCCCGTAGCCTTGGCCGACCTGCAAGGATGGGAAAGCCTTGACCATATCCTCGTGGGTTTCCGCACCGAGCGGCGCCGCGCCCGTGTAGACGAATCGTAGGCTTTTCAGATCATACTTCCCACACAGATCTGGATTGCGCAGCATCTGGATAACAATAGGAGGTACCTAGCCTAGTTAGCGGTGGCCTGCGACATTCTGGAATTCGGAAGACAAACTATATGCATAAAGTTGATTTTGAATCGCTGGATGCTCTCTAGGAAGGTCGTCAGCTCGAACTTTGGCAAGACAATGACGCCGTCTCCTCGGTAGGTGCCCGCGAGTGCGACTACTACCAGGCCGTAGATGTGACTAAATGGCAAGAGGCCAATTTGAGCATGTGTCTCGACGCCCTTGGCTCTTCTTCCGGGTTCTTCGTGCCAGCGGATCTGCATAATGTTCGAGATTACATTTCGATGGGCAATCATAACAGCTTTCTACCATGGTAGTTTAGTATACGCCATTTCCAGAGGGAAAAGAAGTTTACCCCCCACCCCCAAAGAAAAAAAAAGAGAGAAAACTAACAGGAAGACCAGAGGTGCCACTAGAGTAGCACAAATAAGCAACCTGTCGAGCGCCTTGCCCTTTCGACCAGACGAGAGGTTCGAGTTCCGGAAGCGAGCGACCTTCTTCGACGAGATCATCGAGAGCCTTGAAGGGGACCGGGGGAAATTCGCCGGGCAGCCGTATTATAAATACCTTGTCATCAGGTATGTTGCATGCTCTCGACGCCTTCAATGCTGCCTCTAAGAGCGGTACACAAGTGATGAGGGCCTTGGCGCCCGACGATTTCAGCTGATGCTCTAGTTCGGCTGCGGAGTACATGGCGTTGGCTGGTGTAACGATGCCTGACAGCCGGTGTACGGCAAAATGAGACATGACGTAGTCGATCTGTCGTGACAGTCAGCATCAACAGTTACCATTTACATCTTCACAGGTTAGAAACATTCGAAATACCGAATTGAAAGAGTAAACCCCGACCACCTTGTCCCAAGGCGTCTCTTCGTTCGGTCTCCATCCCATGCGCTTAGCTAGTGACCTTGCTAGCAATTGGAAGCGATCGGTCATTTCTGCTGCGGTGTAGGTCTTCCCGGTGATTCCACAGGTGTACGGATTCCGCGACCTGTCGAGTATTCGCCTGCCATACCTCTCATTGCTCCAAAACTCGTGAAGCGGAATTGAGTCCGGCGGATCTACGAGATGAATCGTAAGTAATGTCCAATTCGCCCAGACAAGCAATATCACGACATACCGAATGGCAACTGAGGCACCCATGCTGGCGGAGTAAAGACCATCTTGCATTACCCGTTATCGAACGTACCTTAGGTAGGTAGGTAGGTAGGTAGGTAGGTAGGTACATAGATATTAGGAGTGGTAGTACGTTTCGGTCAAAATAAAACCTCGGAAGACGACTCGCGGTAGAAAGGTGGTACCTACAACGAAATCTCACAACAAAGGCTCGGTGGTCTTTGAGAACGTATACAAAGAAAGAGCTTACATCAGAAAGAAATCTGGACGCTCGCCCCGGCCAGCTTCGGCGGTTTTATCATTTATCATGGTCGAGAACAATGCGACCTCGACCTCGAATGCCGAAACAGTTTCATCTTATTCTGTTGAGCTACAAACTCCACTCTCGACTCCACATCCCACTTCCATTCCATACTATCCCATACTTCCGGCAAATGATTAGCTACATATGGGTAGGGGGGGTGTCACTGCCTATGCCCGAATGGAGCGGAGGCGGAGGGGTCTCATATCGTTACCTCAGCCGGGGATAAAGTACCTAGATTTCCTACCGTTCCTTGGCAAGCCGTCGGCGTAGGTTATGTAGGTCAATTTGGATTCAGGTTAACTGGCGCCATCTAGCACAACACCTACTACTACCGTATAACTCCCCAATTGGCATCCCGTTCAATGATCTCTTCGGGCTAGCCGATGCGCTCTCTCCCGAGCCAGCAAGGTGTGCAACGGGTTCATGTCACGGCGGTGTACTTCGTAGCGAGCGACCGATGTAGGACCTCGGGCTGGTTTAGTTGAGGAAGAATTGTGGATTACGTATTTCCGGAGCTATGACTACCTCCAGGTACCCCAGAAAGAGGATTCGTATCCCGGCCGCCGCCTTTACCGTTGGGGGTCCGCCGCCAATAGTAAGCCTTTGAGCGTCAGCCACCTCAGCCACCGGGTTACAACGCGGATCGGTTATGCGCAGGGCCATCCCTGTCTCTTCTACGGTTCTTCCTTCAACGTCACCTCTGGTCCAAGGCTATGGATGAGCCGCATTGCTTACTATGGAAGGCTAGGTATTGTTTCGCAGCGCTTGTAATACACGAGGAGCTTAGATTGCCTTGGCTATACATTCTAGGATGGCAGCTTTCGGCTACAATTTCAAAAGGTGCCCTATGCGATGGTCTAGGAGAATAGGAGAATGCCAACACCAGCTAGCCAAGTATCCGGGTAGCGGATTTCGGCGATGGAAATCGTGAAAAAAAAAAAAATATATATATATATATATATATATACAACATGATCTACTGTCATGCTATATGCTATATGCTATGCTACTATGTTACGCATGGCAAGTTGCTGGGTATGTTAGGTAGTAAACAGACTTTACTAGTGATGAAATCGTAGGCCGCTAAGCTCACTTGGCAATGCTTCCTTCACAGCATCAACACGATCAGATTATGGGAAGAAGGGACTCGGTAACTGCACCTAATGACAATCTGTTGGGAATCCTAGCTTTTCCCCACGACACATTGATTCTACAAGTATCTGCTCGTTCTCTTCAAGCCAGTCATTGTAGCAATACCATAAGGTCATCAGGTGACTCCATTCTCCTTCAAACTGTTTGACAAATCTTCAATGCCCAATGGCTAGAATATTCCCAACCCCAACCATCTGCCCCGCCACCACTGCCTCCTTTTTTTGCTGGCAAGCAGGTGGTTTCCGTCTGTACCTAGGAGTAACGATAAGTTGCTGATTCCGATTCCGATCAATTACATACCTGGTGGAGTACTCGAACAATATGCCCTTGGCTCTAGTTTAGGGCGTTCTTTCCCCCAATACTCCAGAGGTGTTTGGTGTTTGGCTTGTTCCGCTGGTTGCCCCGCTATCGTCTGGTCCTGTTTTGAAGAACGTCCGCTCATTGAAAGAAGACTTGCTGCCCAGCACTGGTTAGATTCCAGTTTAGAGTGCACACATCTGGATACCTGACATAGCAGTGTTACATAGAGTTGAAGGAAAGCCATGGTTCAGACGATTGCATGTTAGAGGTATTGCGTTTTCTGTCTAGCAACGGACCGAAGCTCACCCTTTTTGTCTATTTTCTCCAAGGACAAGTATTGAAATTTCCGCAAATCACAACAACCCCGCCATCTCCCATAGATCTCTGTTGTGTGTGGTACTTGCATCTTGTATACTAGGATGTACCAGGCTACTTGTAAAGACATCATAGATACAATGTATGTATCCAATTTTCCCAATGCCTCCGCTACATATAAACGACTGCTCACAGATGTGGATCGTTCATGCCGTCTTTGCACAACCCATGTTGTCAGCATTCTGCTTATTGTACTGCCAAAACACACCTACAGTATTCCTTCGCTACCTCACGAGATCAGGGCATGGAAATTCGAGTTCACAGGTTGCAATTTCATGCAAACAAACTGGAGTCAACCAATACAAAAGATATCATGCAACAGTATCCTCTTCTATTTGCGCCTGAATGTAACACAATATACTTCCCATCTCACCGTGATGAAAGTGGGCATCATGTTTCCCTTCGTACTGAGGCCTATGTTCTTGTAGAACCTATATCCTTGTACATACTTGGTGCTAGCTAGTTTGTTCGCCTAAGTGCATAGACAAGCAAGACAAGTCTGCCATTGACGAGACGGTAAATATGGTATAGACCTGGGCGCAAAGTGAATATCGTCCCATGTGCTGTCCATCAACCATTGAAGTTAGGTACTCTAGCGCCATACTGCCTTTTACTTTCAATCCAATCATTCTATTGTTCCGATGATAAGTGTATAGGGAAGTGACGAGCTGGTCTTATCGGATCAATGCCAGTACCTCTACGTGATAGCTAACCCCCTGTAAGTAGCGATTCTCAGGTCTACCACAGCTATATATGGGTCAAACAGGCTCTACATATGGTTTACCTAGGTACAGCCAGCTCAGAGAGTGGGTGACTCGCCCGGGTACGGCGCCTTCCTCGAGTCTGCTTTCCGTCTGATTCTTCACCAAGCCAGGGCCCAGATATTTTCTATATAAGCCCGACATCCCTCCACCTCACTACCCAGTCTTGATTCTTCTCTTTTACAACAATGATCACACACCATCACTGGTCTCCCTTCTCCTTCAACACCAGTGCAAGTCAGTAGTAAATACATCAAGCCAAGCCTGTTCCCTCTTCTGCCACTTGTACTTGGGGTTTTCCTATTGATCTGTTGACTATTGACGATCCTCAAGAGGAGCAGTCGCAAGAGTTGCAGTACGCCATTCAAGAATCACAATCGCATGTCTTCTGGTACGTCCTCTAATACTTTTACTTCTTCTTCACTATACCTCACCACTCGAGTCACCCTCGAGTCATCCTCAAGTCCGACACTCGAAGCATCCTAACATCTTCAAGCATCAAGCAATCAGACAAATTAATCCCACCCTTCGTGAAGCCTACGTGCAATACCTGCCGCAACACACCTTTGTAAGTAATCGCTCTATCTTGTCATCTCCAAAGTCCCTCATCTCTCCCTTGTCCTGCCACTGGACGAGCTTCTATCTTTGCCTACGACACATCCTACTGGGGTGTGTAGCCTTCCCAGTCTTCCTACTAGCGGGGAAGTCGTGGTTACTCCATTCCGTCTATCTGCGCTTGTCTATTTGCGCTTGCTCGGCGTTATATGGGGGAGGAGCGAACACAGCCACCTTTCTTCCTTGCTACCTGCACTCTCACCCACTCTTCCCTCCCCCACAACCTACACTCCAACCTATATCTCAATCACAACACCCTTCTACCATCAACATACCTCAACAGATAACTCTCCCACTACCCTACCTCATACATCCTTCTATCAGCCACGTACCTCCGGTCATAGCATCGGGTCTTGGCTATTGAATTTGATCTTTCTGATCAATCACTCCACCTCCCACATCGGATCAGATCATTCCCATCTTCCTCTCATCTAATGATCCCACCATCTCCCATTGCGAACTCTAGCACGAGTGACTTGCCTGCTAGAGTTGTCGGATGACTCCTAGAAGTCCTAGCAATATCTTCAAACCTACACATATTCACTTGACTCCTCAATCATATCTCGAGACACATATTCCATTATACTTACCGAAGATTGTGATCCATCAGCATCACTTGGTAACTTTCTCGTCAACACTCGCCACTTGTTACTTCCACTTCTGTATCACCTAACAATCATGCCCCTACGTATTACCGTGCGCTGCTAACCACTCCCGTTTCGCCATAGACAGTTTGTCATATTCAACCCGATCTAGCCATTGACCCATTCGGTCGATTTCGGGCCTATTGAACTCTCAACCTATTCATATATCATTTATCCATCATTACTCCTTCCACTCTCTATTTCTTCGACTTTTATCTTTATTACAGTCAAGTCTCCAGTCGCTATGGACGGAACCAGGTCCCAACCAACCTTGCCAACTATGGAAGCTGTTGGTGATCTTAAGCGCAAGCGCACCGATGATGACGTTGAATCCAGTGAGACGGCCGCTCTCCCCGAAGCAAAGCGCCAGAAGCAAGAAGATAAGGTAGACGGCCGCCAGCGTGAGCCACATGGCTCCCCTGAGATTTGGGCAGAGAAAAGGGCCGCACTAAACGACGCCCTACCTTATTTCAAGGCACACCAGGGAAGCCTGTACACCAAGGACTTGATACCTTATGGGATGCTCATAGACGCCGAGGTCGGCGTTCGTGACCATTTCAGCAGCCAATTGATCATTACATCAATGTAAGTTTATCTTCCCCAATTTATGGACATTTACAGCACTGACAGTTACGAAAGCGGCGGTGGGCGGGTCAGAGACCCCAAAACGGGTAAGATGACCCGGGATAAGAACCAAGATGTCTCGATGGGAGACCTCAGAGCTACCATGGGTTCAATAAACGGGATCATAGCCGTTATAGCTGGTGAGCACGACAAATCATATCCCTTTTCAATCTCATGGTAGAATCTAACGGACTACAGGAGCGAAGAATTCGGGGTACCCCGTGCGCCCTCCCCATTACTACTGCGTGTTAGATCATTTCGTGATCACCGACGTCTGGCCGGAGGTAATGAGAAACCGAAAAAACGAGACCATCACATACTACAAGATACGTCTGCAGAAAGCTCAGCTGGGAACCAGATCGTGGTTTGCCCCCAAAGGAGCGAGTCCCGAAGAGGCGGGTGAATACGAAGTGGGCAAGTTTACTTGTCAGACGTTTACTTGTGAAACTTGCAACAAAACAAGTAAACACAAGTTCACGAAAGGCTGGACGTGTCTTCAAAGAGACTGTCAGCGATACTATGCGTTCGACGAACCTGACAACTCCAACGTGAAGTTTGAGGACTTAGAGTACCATGAGAACTTCTTGAAGGAAAGAATGGCAGTGGACTGCACAAACCTCCCCCCTCTTAAACCACCCTTACCTCAGAGAAGTGCCGAAGACCTGGGTTGTGAAACGGTCTACAAACAAGGAATCGTTTGCCCCAAATGCGGCTGTTGCATCAACCGCATTAAGTGGACAGGTTGGGAGTGCTTGAACCCGGAGTGCAGTTTTGAACTCCCCATGTCAATCAAAACCATTGGTATGGATCGGATTAAAGAAGAGGAGAAGGCATTAAACAAACGCAACTTATTCGTTCATGAGGGTCTCCTCGTCCATACCGAGAAGATTGGGGGCTATACACTTGTCACTCACCTGGTTCCCGTCATACCTGACGGAAGTGAGAAGGTCTACATAGGCGTCGTCTCCCGCCTTCGCCCTTCAGAAGAACTACGTACCAGAGATGGTGGTTATAATGATCTGTATAAGGAGATGCAGAATGAAGACATCGGCCTGGAAAGACGCGGGGCGAAGAACTCTGGACAGAGGACCGAGGAGGTAACTTCACACTTCTCGGCCAACTTCGTGAGTCACAAAGCCAGATTCCTTTCATGGTTGATATCTAATATTGCTATAGGGAGCTCCCTACAAATTCGGCGTGGTCGTGAAGAATTCGATTGCGTTCGAAAAGTCCCCAAAGCCAATAATGGATACTCTGAATCGACTCACATGGGCTGGCAAGATTGCGGTCGAAAAAGCCCAAGAATTGCTGAAGACAGTAGATCACTCTACAGTCGAGGGCACAATTCCTGAGGACTTCGTACCATTTAACGAGGAGCTTGTCCTGGGATACTTCGAGAGCTCCAAAATCGGCGTATGCGTCTCCTTCATTATCCTACATTGCTTCGGGAAGGCTAACCTGTTGATTTAGGCTCATGATGATGGGGAAAAGGAGCTGGGACCTACAGTAGCCAGTTTGTCTCTTGGTTCACCATCCATCATGAAGTGGCTACCCAAGCCACCGCGAAAATCGCGCAAAAAGGACAATACCGATGCCCCAGCTGAGGGACCGGGGGCAAAAACAGTAAATCCCAAACCGATTCTTTCGATGGAACTAAGACACGGCGACATCATGGTGATGCATGGTGCAGCGATCCAAAAGCACTACAATGTATGTGTTTGAACTTGGTGACTTTTATCACGGTGATATAGCTAACACTTTGCGACAGCACTCTGTCGACCCGAAGGGAATGCACAGGTTCGCGTTAACCTGTCGACACATTAAGAAGGAGTCTATTACGGATCTGGAACAGCGGAAGATTTCAGAAGAGGACGGGAGGATCCCGAAGCCTTGGCAGTCCGTCTACTATGATGGAGCACGCGACGAGTATATTTCAAAAGAAACAGGGGAACGAACCGACCTTCCTGGGACTTCCGCATAGAAGCTTGAGAGCTTCAAAATTTTCGGACTTTCTCTTCCCTCACGATGAAGCTTCAGGAAGTCCTGGATTTCGGCGTTTTCTTTTGCTTCCCACTTTACGCTCAACATCTTGCTTTGATGATACCATGACTGTTCATCGGCGACGCTAATATAGGAGGGACGACAGTATAGTGGGCATCGGGTCGACACTGCAGTCGATAATAGTTATTCTAGCAGCGACGCATTTTCATGGGAAATGTTGAGTGGTGCGGATACCCATGGGTAATACTTACGTCTATATGCGATTGCTTTAGTTACTGCTGGGAGATTTGAGACGGTCCTCCACCATATTTAGTATTCGCACCGGGGGAAGATCGCGTTGACTTTATTAATAAATGATATAAACCCAAAGCTCTATGCGTGTATTGATAGATGTGCTTGATGTCTACCCGACGTTGACATATCGGCATCACATGGGATTGGCATAGAATGGTTGCTACCAGCCTTGCTCTACGACCTGGACTCTAAATCGCAGTAACAGAGGGAAACAGCATCGATTTGTACATGACATGAGACGTGAGTGGTGACTGATAAAGACCCTAGTTCTGATATTACTACCTCAGGTAGTTGATCTTGCCCTTTTCCCATGAATGTGAATTAATCACTGACCATGCCTGCAGGAATCATAAACGCAGCGGGGATATGGGATGCTGAAGATGCTGAATGCGTATGTATGTATTAACCAGGCACTTATCATAAAGCTGGTGATGGCTTCAATACCTAGCAGCTGAACTAAGCCCCAAGCCACCGTCTCTAAACAAGTCTATATCGTGCCCTACCTGGACACTGTTTATATTTTCCCTCCTCCCCAGTCCACCAAGTGTACATCCTCACCGGCCTTTAGCCTTGCGTCTTCGCTCCCACTCGGCACGTTCCTCCTCGTCGCTACCCGAGAACTCGGCATCATCATCGTCGTCATCGTTGTCGCCGTCTTGCGGGATATTCACGAAGGCGGCGTTCTTACCAGCACCGTTACTAGTACCACCACCACCGGCGCCGGCGCCGGCATCTTTAAAGTCGCCACGGTTTAGCTCCGTGTACTCGTGGTCCTGGATGAGCTTCCGGATCTTGGCCAGGTCGGGGTTGGACGGGTCGAGCAGCTGGACGGGCAGCAGGCGGGCGCGGTTGCGGAGGCGCGTGTTGGACCCGGCCTCGAGCATCATGGCCACCAGGTCGTAGCCGAAGGCGTGCTGCGCCGGCTCGCCGTTGATCCACCGTATCGCGCAGTGCAGTGGCGTGTCCCCGTCCGCCCGGTTCTGCTTGTCGATCTCGAAGTTGTCCTGGTCGAGGAGTCGGTCGATTATGTCGTCTAAGGGGGGACGCAGGTGTGTTAGTAGAAAAGTAGAAAAGGGGGGTTGTCAAAGAGGACACGCTAACTTTGGGCAAGATAGCCAGAAAGGAGGCGAGGACTAGAATAGCGACGGGAGAAAAGAAGGGAGGGGAGAATGCGTACAGTTTCCCCGAAGCGCGGCTTCGTGGTATAGGTGATTGCCCATGACGGTCGTAGTGTTGTTGAGGAGCTTCGCCAGCTCGTCTTCCTTGCCCTCGTAGTCGGCGATGATCTCGTCTAGTAATTCGACATTGTCTCGGCGGCAGGCTTCGATAAGTCGCTCTCCGACGGAGGCGCCCTGTGTTTTCCCGTTAGTCCCTGAGAAATCTACGCTCGTCGCTTCTTCTGCGCCGGGGCTCGTACCTCGTGCTCCTGGTCGTCCGCCATATTGGGCTCGTCGGGCAGGTCGGGTTTCGTGGGTTGCGTAATCGGTTTAGACGGGCGAGGGATAGGGCGGCGGAGAGCTAACTTGGGAGCTCTGGCAGCAAAAAGCAGGATTTAAAAGTGCCCGTCTCGAAAGGCAGGGTAATCAACAGCGGTAGGTAGCAAAGAGTCAAGACAAACACTACACAAATGTCAGGAGCGAAAAGGGAGCACGCGAATGAACGAAAGCCGTTGGATGGATGTTTCGCTTTATTTCTTATGGGGATTGGAAGGACGGCGCCTAAGCAAGCGCCGGAATGAGGCTGTGACATCTCCAAAGAACCCTGGAACTGCTCCTGGGCGCGATACATTCCCGGGACCCCACTACACCATGGCCACGAGGTACCTAATCTGCTAATCTACAGGTGTGGTTGGTGATACCGCGGGGTTCTACGGAGCAATAGTTATAACGGTTGCCGGCGGGATGGTCTGGAAGGTAGGTACGTACCTAATCTGGAGTGAGCGTACCTAGTGGGGGGCATCCATGTTAAGCATCGAGCTACAGTTCCACCAAAATTTCGAGAGTCATCCATCTTTTCTGTTGCTCGTTTCCCATACAGCAAAGCGATCTCGAGAAATCATTCACGTCGCAATCACAAGAAAACGTCTCACAAAGAAAGTCCTTCCTCGATCTATATCCACCATGTTGCTCTGTAAGTGCCTCTTCTATCTACATCCCAGCAACGGTATCAACTGACAGGCTTTCCATCTCTAGTCTGCCCGCAATGCAGCAACATCCTCACAGTGTCGCCGTCCCCGGACACCGGTCGCAACCGATTTGAATGCCGCTCTTGCCCGTACTCGCATGACATCGACACGAGATGGTACCAGCGGCGCGAGTTCAAGAAGAAGGAGCGCGAGGACGTGTTCGGTGGTGCCGGGGCCTGGGACAATGCCAACAAGATCAGTGTCCAGTGCAACAACTCTACCTGCGCGGGACACGAGGCCGCATTCTACCAGGTCCAGATCCGCAGTGCCGATGAGCCTATGACAAGTTTCTATAAGGTGAGTTGTTGCGTTGTCTTGTCGGTTCGGGTTGCGAAGGAGGTGAGACGGCTAATTCGGATGCGTAGTGCATGACGTGTGGTCACCGGTGGAGAGAGAACTAGACGTTGCGACAAGAGGATGTGGGATGTATAAATGGCAATTCATTTTTGGCTGTTGTCAGACGGCGGGCTCGAGACGGCGTACGGGAGGGAGTTGGAATAATACAGGAAGGCAATCTGGGGGATGTGATGTGTGCCTGATATTCATGATACCCCAAGGGTCTGCTTTCTTAGACTCTTAGACTCCCAATTATAAAGTGCTTTTTTATCCTTATTCTTTGTCCCCATATCAAAATAGCGGCAAGCTAGCGACAGACTGGAGCCGTCGTAGTACCAAGCTAGAGTGCGTATTCACCATCATCATCATGACGTGTTCCTATTCCTCATGTCTATCGTTGGGCACCAGGAGTCTTCCCAGGCGTCTTCCCAGGCATCTTTCCAGGCGTCTCGGAAGCGCTAGTTAAGGGTATCTCGTTGTTCGGCTTAAATGCCGACTGATTTAAGGGTAACTGTGAATGTCCGTGTGACGAACTAGCTCCGGCCGTCTCCTAGTCGCCCTTGTGCCACTCCACCGACGCGTTCACACTCTCGGCCGCCAACGTCTGCGCCAGCTCCGGGCTGATAATGTCTTGTCGGAAACGCTCCTCCTGCAGGAGCTCGAGGTGCTTGAGGGTCGGGCCCGGGTAGTTCAGGTATTTGATGTAGGGGGGACGGGTCCAGTAGCGCAGGTAGGACAGGTATGCGACGAAGGCTGGCTCGTTGAGGAGTTTCTGGGACGCGAGATGGTTGAGATAGAACGGGTTCGCAAGCGACTGCACGAACTATACAAAGTGGGTGTTAATAAATAAGACGCCATTGGAGGATCTGACACGTAAAGGAAGGGCGCCCGATCACCTCAAGTTCTATCTCGAAGCGGCTATATCCGCCGTATTTCGGTTCCTCGTCCGCCGGGACAGAGGGTGGCGACTGTTCCATATCGACATCCATTGTGGGTTTGCAATGTAGAATCGCTGTCGCAAGAGGACGCCAATGGGAAGAAGAATTGTGAATGCGCCGACACAGTGCTTTTGAATTGCGTGAAAGACCAATGAAGACCAATGGAGCTTGTGTGGGGGAAACTGTCGGAATACCACTAACCTAAGGCGGAATGCTAAGGCGGAATGACTAATCACGCCTCGGCTGGTGAAGTACGACAAGAATCTCGACACTCTTATTTTACAACAGAATTAATACAATCATACTCATTTTGTCTCACAGTTTGGGATAACCGAACATTGTGCTGAGCGTTATTGTATCACATTGTAATCATTATTGTTTGTCTCCGAACTACAACCTCTGCAGTTTTTGTATTATCCTCTTATAAAATGCAGATCCTTCCACAACCCACAACTAGTCCGCCAGCAACCAGTAATCGTGTATGACTCCTAATCTCAAAGAGGTATCAATATCCAAGCTCTCCTCCGAAATCAACAGTGTAGTAATGTCTTCAACCAGTTCGCAACCCATTTCAATAATCGAAAACAGTAATTACCGTACCACAGCGCAAGTCGTCCATATTACTAAAAGCTGTGATGGCCCACGGGTTCCCCAAACTCTATAGCACAGCAGCAACAACGCCCACCACACCAGCTAGCACACCAACACCGACCTTCGTAGGCGTTGCAGCCGCATTTGACGACGTCGTGGTGGGCGATTCCGTCAGCGGGCCGCTAATCGTGACCGAGGGACTGATACCGCCGAGCGTCTCCGTCAGCGTTCCGGTCGACGTGATGTTCATGAATGGGCTTGACAAGACGGTCGGCGTGGAGGTGATGCTAGTAGTAGAATTTGATCCTGACGACGTCGCTTTCGTCGAGTCTGGGCTGGTCGTGAATGAACCTTGTATGGTTGTAGATATCGTCGGCATGTCGTCTGATGTGCTAGAAATGAGGGGGGTGTTCAAGCTAGCGGTCTGTGAGATGTGGAATGGTTGGGTCAGCTGCCTGCATGGTCTGGGTACCTAAGGTAAAGTATTGGGGGATTCTTACAACATGTGTTACGGCTACAGCCGCCGTTGTTACTTGTGCTAGAATGGACTTCATCTTGTTCTGGAGCTGGATGGTTTCTGATTATTACAATTTTTCGATGTTTTTGATGCCGAATCAATGGATGATTTCCAGTGTTGGTTGAGGCCAATCGATTTCAATGAGGAGTAGTTGGACAGATGGAAGAAAGGAACGGGCAAGCATTCCATTTGACAAATCGGTCTTGCATACATGTACCCAATGGGCAGTATGTCATATGTGCTGAAGCTTCCCTTACCTCGCCTAGCTAGCCGCCGGGTGATGAATGATGATAGGCCAGTCTAGGAACAAGAACCATGTTCTTGCTATGTCTACAGCTTCACAGTGCGTGCGACTGGAGCTTCTGTAGCTGTGCCGATCTGGGTGCACTGCGGGGGATAAACCGCTACCCCTATGCAAGGCCAATATGGCAATGGCCATGTGTATTCCTTATCTTCTAAGCCCCAGACAGGGTGGTATTGCATGACGTAAGGTACAGCCTGCACTGTGTTTTGCAACTGCTTTGCTTCACCAAATCTATCCCACAATTACCCAGGTAGGAAATAAATGCAGTTCTCGATATCAGTGCCCTGCCATTCAGACACTACGTTCAAAAGGAGTCACAGAGATTCGACAAGGTTCGTCAGAAATCGGGATATTTGCTGTAGGCGTGTACCTAAGCTTCCTTGGCTAGCAGCCACTAATGACCTGGAGCCTGGAGGGGTGGCATTGATGGACATTTCCTCTTTCAGCCTTTGATAGATCTTCTATTGGACGAACAGATTTTTGTAGTAATCATCATACCCTTACCCTACCACCTCCACACCTCCCGCACTGGGATATTCTATTCTATGATTGAGTTTGTGCAATATATACGCAATACCTCATGCAAATAAGATGATCACAATTAAGTCTTATCAAAGTAGCCAAAGCTTTCGAGGCCCGAGGAGGAACAACAAGCAAAAGTAAATGTTCAAGGATTCAATGTCCTCGGTGAGGCTCGAACTCACGACCTTTGGATATCCCAATCTATTGATTGAGTCATATTACTATGAGACCAACGCTCTGACCAACTGAGCCACGAAGACTGATATCATTGGCTGCTTTAGCAACGCCTATAATCCGAGTCCGTCAGTTGAAACAAGGACCGGGATGTGGATCTTCAGAATCACTACCGACCCTGCTACCGACTAACCTACCGACTTGCATTAGCCTCCTCCTCCAGTTGACATTTTCACGGTTTGGCATTACCAGGATATGAATTTTGACACCTAGGCACCTAGACACCTACGCGATAAATATCTGTTTGCCTAGTCACCGACCCTTCTCTTCTGATTCCGCTGTCACAGGCGGACTTTTCTGTATCACCTGCTAGCCTGGAGGTGATTTTGCCGTGGGGGAGTTACACCTTTTGGCTTATTGTCATAGTCAGCACCAAGTGATCGTTGGCGATGTTGATCAAGAGTACCCGGTATGCGACCGCCGAAAGCTCTTCTATTAGCCTTCTAGACAATGCAAAATGGCAACCTGAGCGATAGTTCCAAGAGTGATTCCCACAGCAATCTTCACCTGCGAAAACCTGTCTCTTCTGTGAAGGAGTTCCTTGTACTGAGCTACAGCGAGCTTCTGATTCTCCTTGTCTTCCAAGTAATAATGGAAACTTGTCCAAGTTACTTATGATCTAGATGTCGAGGCAGCATAGTGCTGAGCCTACCTATCATCCAACCAATCACATAACAATGTTATATATAGCACCAGAGGACTCGCTCAGTTATTATGTCAAGTGGGGGGAAGGAAAGCCGGCCTGCTTGATGGCGTAGCAGATAAATCAGCCCAGAGTATGTCCACAAACGTGATATCTCAGCAAGCAGTGGGAGCTGAAGTCGTTGAGGAGCGCTGTTGGTTGGTATAAGAGTCTGCCTATGTGGCTGGGTCAATTAAGGGAGACAGCCCGATTTCCTACTCCTAGGTACCTCTCAATCTACAGAGAAAGATCATCACCGTTGTCGTCCTTGCGTTCCTTTTCAGTTAAGAGTCCGTAGGCGATAGAATGGAGGAATCAGACAACGATGACCTGATCGTGCCTACACCAGTTCCCTGGAGACTGGAGGCGACAGTCTATATGTTGAGTTTCTGGACGAGTAAGTAAGTCCTCTACCGCTGAAAGAGAAGCCGGGCTACCGCCAATCGCATAGTCGCCTCTGGAGGCGAAATCGTCCTTCGCGGACCCGGCAGCCTCCGGAAAACACTTTGGTGGTCTGAGCCAGAGCAACCTTAAGTAACAAGTCTAGCCCACAATATGATAATGCCTCGTTCCGGGGTCATACCCCATGATAACCTCCTTTTCCATGCTTTTAACCTGAACAATTATCTGCTGCCATAGGTTCACTTCGTACGTCTCACTCACGGTTCCCGGCGCCACCTGCGCGCATAGATACCGTGCACCGTCCCCAACACTTTGAGAGCTCAGCACGTTTCCATTAGCATTTACGGGACTGAGAATAACAGCTAGTTGAGCACTACCTGCTCCTCCTGTATTATAACCCACGACCATGCCAGGGCGAATACGGTTTTGAAATGGCGTGAACATGGCTGTGGGGTCTAGATCCCGGCTAGATGGTCTCACAGGGACTGTTGGATTGGATTCCGCTTTCTGGTTACCCGAAGCCGCTGCCGCCGCGGGAATCGGAACACGCAACATTTCGGCATAGCGCATCGTATTCTTGCTTGGCCCAACATCAGCCAGACTCGGATTAACGCAGGCGACGACGACCGTCTTGGTCTTGCTAGCGGAGGCTGAAGGGTCGAAGACATGTTTCAAAACTTTAGTAAGCGCGCTTTGCCGGAACGGAATGTGCGGTCTCTTCTGCTTCGACTTGGGTCTGGACGAGAGCACGAGCGCATCGGCCTGAGCCTTGCCGCGGATGCAATCTTTGAGAACGGACAGGCTAATGTTGATCTCGCGCGCCTCGCGCATACGCTCAGCGCCGTGTGTCGCTACATCGCGGGCGGCCTCGGACCCAGCTAGGTCCACAAGGTACAGGAACCCGCCACCCGCTCCATGCTCGTCTCCTCTCTGAATGCGGAGGCGGCAGATGCTATGCGAACGCGACGAGGCCTCGTTCTTGAGCGTGGGTGCTGTGCGTCGGAAGGATGCCGCGCGCTCGACCAGGTCCTCGGCTGCTTCGCGTTCCCCTTGAATCAATTGATGTTCCTCGATACCCGCCAGCTGGGTGACGCCGAATGAGTCCTCGAGGATCGAGTTGGGTTTGCGACCGCTCAGCAGGTCGAAGGACGAATTGCCGGCCAGCTCAATAATGCTGATGAATATTTTCCGGCTGCTGGGTCGCCCGCTATCTACCAGCCAGTCCACGACGAGTTTCTCGAGCCCGCTGATGGTGGTGGTCTTTCCGGACCCCGTCTGGCCGTATGCAAACAGTGTGCCGATCCCGCCATCCCACGCAAAGGAGACCAAGTCCCGTACCTCACTATCGTAGATCTCCTGAGAAGTTGCATCGGGCCCGAATAGTCTATCGACCTCGTAAAAGAAGGATTTTAGAACAGGAATCCCTTTCGGATGGTTGTATAGATCGTGGATATCTACTACGTTTGGTTGACTGGCGCGCGGAAAGAGGGCGCACGGGAAGCCGAAGGCGACATCCTCGTTCAAGAGTGGCCGGATTCTAGCGCTCACGACCATGTCGGGACTGGGCACTTCAGCGGACTCCCTGGCTGGCCGGGCCGCTTTAGGGGCTGGTTTAAGCCGCTTGACCAGGTTCTGGTATAGGGCTGCATTATCGAGATAGAATTGATCCATGATATACCGTACAGGGCTTTGGTCAAATGCGAAATGTTAATGTATAACTAAGAGAAATTTATATTCCTTCAGCCATATTACAGTTTCGTATTTTGATGTAACGAGACGCAGAAGATACGTTGGTGTTTATACGACGGACCATTTGACCAAAACCCGCCATACCGATAAAATATAATATATCTAATAAGCTAATTATAATTCTAATATAATATATCCGTTATAATTATAGGGGGCCTAACGCTTTTAACCCTTATAATTATTATTTCATAATATTCTAATATATTTATTATGGTTTTAATATTATTTAAAATTAAATTTGAAATTATAATTTATATAAATAAATAATAATTTAATAATAATATATTATATAAGAATTTTTTAATATAATATATTATATAGAAATTTTTTAAGGAATTTCTAAAATTAATATATTATATTTAAACCTTATAAGATTTTTTTTTATTTGATTTTTTTTTATTTAATATATTTTCTTTTTTTTTTTATATTATTTTTTATAATTTATTAATTATATATTATATTATATTATTACTTTATCTTTATTATTTATTAATATTATAATAGAAAAATATAATAATTAATATAAATTATTAATTTAATATTACTAATTATTAAAAAAATTAGTTTTTATAATAAAATAATATTTAAAATTTATTATTATTTTCATATATATTTAAAATTAAATAAAAATTATTTTTAATTAAATTATAATTATTATTATTATTAATATTAAAATCGTTAGTATTATTAAAATTAAAATTATTATTATTATATTTATTAATATTATAATAATTAATTATAAATTAATAATATAAAAAGTTTAATAAAATAATATTAGATATTTTTTTATTAGAATAATATCTAATAATTTTATATTAAAATTAATATTAAAAATAATATTAAAATTAACTAATATTCTAATATTATTAATTAAAAAAAAAGTATTTTAATTTTAATTTATTTTAATTTCTTTTCGCTTTAAATTAAAATTTTATTAATTTTCTATTTTATTTAATATTTTAAAAGCAATATATTATAAATAAAAATATAATAAGTTTCATTTATATAATATTAAATTATATAGAATAAAATCATTTCTTTTTATAAATTTATTAAAAGTATATTTACTAAGAATAAACTAAATAAAATAAATAAAAAAAAATTATTTAGGCGTTTTTAAAAATAATTAATATTATTTTTTATAATATTTAATATATAAATCTAATATAATATAAAAATTCTTATTATTAAAATAGAATAAATAATAAATAAAAATTTTTTTAGAAAAATCTAAAAAAGCCTAAGGGAATATAATGGAATTATAATAATTAATAATAACGTGTAAATTTTTTTAAAAGTAAATTAAATTTGAAAATTATTAATTATATTTTTATTTTTTAATCTTATTAATTTTTTTTATAATTTTATTATATGGTTTATATTAAATTATTAATATGTAATTTACAAAATAACATAAGTTTATTTTATATTATATAAATTACTATTTATATGATATATTTTTTTATATATTTTAATAAACTTTTATTTACCATTTATTTATATAAATAAATTAGATTAATAATTTAATATTTTGATATTTTTATTATATTAATTTAATATAATTAAGATATTTATTATTAAAATATTTATTATTTTAATTATAATTTTTTTATTAATTAAAATTAATAATAATTTTTTTTATATTTTAAATATTTTCCCTAAAAAATCTTTATATTTAAATAATAATATAATAAAATATATATAATTTTAATAATAAAAAATAAATTTAAAAAAAATATTAATATTATAAAAAATAATATAAATATTAAAATATCGTAACCTACTATTTAGAAACTTAGCTAGCTAGTTAATCTAATCTAGAGCTTACTTATAAAAAGCTTGCCGGGAATGTACATTACTAATTAAATTCTAAGAAATATAATAATTTTTTTAATTTTTTAATTATAAAAGTTATTATTACTTGCTATTAATAAATGCTTGATGTGATAGTTATGAGCTTGGTAATATTAAGTTATAATTAATTATTATTATATGAGTATGAAACTAATAATATTAATAATTTATCTTTTTTTTATAGAAAAATTTTTATTTTATTTTTACCTTATTATTATAATATTAATTATAAATTTAATTAAAATATTTAACATTATTAAAATAATAAAACTTAAAAGCTCTAATAATTAATTTAAGTAGTATATCTAATGTAAATATTAAATATATTAATATAAAATTTAATTAATGATTAACCCTAATACTCTTAATTTTAATATGATATTAATTTAAATTCCCCTTCCACCGATATACAATCATATATAATAAATCAAAGTGGATCGTTATTTTTAAGAATATGAAAAGTATATAGAAATATAGAAAACATTAGATAAAATTATATGAAAGTGTAAATTTATTGCCCCAATTATATTAATATGTAAAGAGATTAAAATAAAATATAATAATAAATGTAAAGATTATTTAATATGCTTATTTAATTAGTTAATAAAATCTATATATAATATTACCATATAAAATTAAATTATTAAATTTATTAATTTTATAATTTTAATTTTTATTTTAATTAAATTTAAATTATTATACTTTAATTATAAATTTTCTTTATAATGGGTATTCCATTTACTTAAAAAATATTATATATTTTTTAATGATAATATATTTTATATAATTTAAATTTAATATATATAAGTTTTATTAATTAATATTATTAAATATCTTAAAAAATGGTTTATTTAGTGGGAAAGAGTTTTTATTAAAGTAAAGGTAAAAAATATATTAGAAATATAAGGTTAATTAAGTATTAAATAATTTTTATTAACTATTAAAAAATTTAACTTTGCCTGGGTAAATTAATAGTTTTTAAAGTTTATTAGAGTGGAAGTTTTTAGGTTAGAGTAAATATTTCTTAAGGATTTTACTTATTAATATTTAATGAAATTTTATTAAAAAATATTTTATTACTTGATATCTAAGTATTTTAGTAGTTAGTATGTAATAATTATATTAAAAGAATATCTTTATAAAAATAAGTATTATTGGGCTTTGTAAGTATGTTATAAGTTTAAATATGTAATTTTTAATGGGAAAAATATGGAGTTCCACAATTTGCCTAATCTTAAGAAATATAAGGAGATAAGAGTAATTTATTTTTTAAGTTAATAAAAATAACTTAAAACTTATATAAAAATAAATGATTAAATGGATAGCGATCTGGTTAGCCTAGTTAATTAAAATATAACCTTTTAAATTAGGGATAATAAGTATAAATAATCCTATTTTATAAAAATAATTATTTTTAATTGAAAAGTATGGTTAGTGTAAGAAATCTTATATTAATCTCCTAGGGGTTATAATTTTAATTTAAAGGATTAAAAAGTTTAATAATAATTAATTATTATAATAAAAAATATTTATTTATTTTTATTTAAAGAATTAAAGAAATTAATAATGATTAATTATTATGATAAAAAGTTTTTTTTTTTATTATTTAAAGGATTAAAAAGTCTAATAATGATTGGTTATTATAATAAAAAATATTTTTTTTATTAATTTAAAGGATTAAAAAGCAATGATAATTAATTATTATAATAAAAAGTAACTTTTTTACCCTAAAAAACCTAAAAATTAGCCAGGTAAAAAATAAATTTTTAGCTATTATATTTCTTATTTATTATAAAGTTATACATATAAAGAGTATATATATATAAAATCTATTTTATTTATTTTTAAACAAATAAGACATATATATAATTAGATGATTATTAAAAAGCTAGACTTTGCTTTTATAATTATTTATTACCATTAATAACCCTGGGGGATATATCGTAACCTATTATTTAAAAATTTAGCTAGTTAATTAATCCGGTTTGGAATTTACTTATAAAAAGCTTGCCAGGAGCGCATACTATTAATTAAATTCTAAAAAATATAATAATCTTTTTAATTTTTTAATTATAAAAGCTATTATTACCTATTATTAATAAATGCTTAACGTAATATAAAATTAATATTAAAAATTATAATTATAATTATATAATTAAAAATATTATTTATAATAATTAATATATTTTATATTATTAATATATTATAAAATATAAAATTAATAATTTTTTTTATATAAAATATTATTTTTTAAAATTTAAATATAATTATAAATATTAATATTTTAATATTTTTTAATTATATTTTATTATTATATTAATTTTAATATTATTTTTATTTTTAATTAAATAAATTTAGATAAAAAATTATATAATAAAATTATAAAAAAAATAAAATAAAATATTAAAAATTCTAAAATAATATAAAAATTTAATTATAATTAATAATAAATAAAATATATAATTTAAAAATATAAAT